>LUCW03000587.1:67500-72539 GCA_001586965.3 Sphaeroforma sirkka
TTGAACCAACCTCATAGCCCCGGGCCATATCATTGAGATTCTGTTGTTGCTGGCATTCAGCGATAGCAGTGAGTGCGGCACCAGTCCTACGTCCACGTCGGCTAATGCGTTGTACGATACGTCAACGATTTCGAGCTCCGAAGACGATCTGAATTGGTACAAGTTGTGAGAAAGGAATGGAAGTAACACGTGAGCTGAGGCATTCTGGTGTGTCTTTCTATGTATATAAAATGGTGTGTATGAGTGTCCTTTAGTGTATTCATACTTACAAACATATGTATGTCTAAGTGTGTCAGCTTTTGGGTATGTTTTATGTGTATGCTCTTGTGTGTGATGTGTCTGTACATCCGTGTGTAAGTTTAGACTCGGCATTCGACAGGTGCCTAACGCGAAGATAGTACAGAACAGTGCCAGTGCCATAGGACAGACATACTGTGACATGACAGCCTACAGCCCACCACAGTACTGCACTAAGCAGAAAATAAGCACACAACCTCACAGTGGAGTGATACACGGATAGTTAGTTTAACATCCAGAAGAATCTGTTAAATAGCACAAATTGGATCCCAACCTTTAGATTGTCTGCAGCTTAAGCAAAACCCTACATATAAAAATAGATTATTTGGAATCACGCCGGTTATTCACGCACCCACAACACAAGCAATACACCAACAAACATCTGACAGTACAAAACCAGCACATATCTCAAAACAACAGATAAGACACCCGTCCAATAAAAATCCACAGACTTGCTACTATCGGACTCTGAGCTGCTACACGTATGTGATTAGTCCCCCCACCTACCTGAGTGTACTGTCCCCGAAGGAGAGCTCGGCAATGCCCACTGCGCTGAGGTTTAAATGCTTGAGAGTGGCTGGGAGGAGGGCCAGGTCTATCTGGCCCAGGGTGTTGTGGGACAGGTCCAACTCTTCTAAGTCCGGTAGCGCAATGAAACTCGAGTTCTGGAAGCCACTTATGCTCAGATTCGAGAGGATTCTGTATCAGAAAACGTACAGGTAGCGGGCGTGAGGGTACATAGGGTTATGCAACAACGCGGCGTATCTTTAGATGTGCATATATCTGCATAATTGCATGGCACTGGCTAGGGTATCGAGAAAGGCGTGTACGAATGAATATATATGTATGTATGTATGTATGTATGTATGTGTATGTGTGAGAATCGTAAACACCAGCAGACTATCCTTTATTTAGGACGCGAACAAACCACCGATCCTATTTGCACACGCACATACATGCACTTATACAATGTGCCTATGCACGTGAAGATAGCGTGAGAACATCTCAAAATGCATAGTTGAACAACCTTGTATATAGCCATGGTATAAAACCATCCATCCCTATCTCTACGTCGTACACATCCTGACAGATTCAATCGAACACGCATACCCCACTGGCTTCAAAATAAATAGGCGGCACTTACAATTTGGTGCAAAAGGCACCACTCGGTGAGTGGCATTCGCAGATTCCCAGCTCAAAGGTGCCATCAACCTGTGCTGTCGTCTTTAGGAAGATACCGAGAAAATGAAACTAAGATTAATTGACATGCTGGCACGCATGTTAAGGAACGAAACTAATTAAATACACAATCAAGCATATTCTGTGGGCATCTTTGGGCTTGATTATTCGCATATATCTATAAACACTGCATGAAATTCAGGTATAGAAATATACATACATAGGTATTCACATACGTAAACAAACACTCGTAGATACTCACATAGGTACACATACATTCATAGATATTCACTAATGTAAAATCCACTTATAGATACTCACATAAGCAAATATACAAGATACATATATATATATATATATATATGTATGTATGTATGTATATATATATATATATATATATATATAATATATATATATATATATATATATATATAAATATATATATATATATATATATATATATATATATATATATATATATATATATATATATATTTAATATATATATATATATATATGTATGATGTGTGTGTGTGTGTGATAATAATATATATATATATATATATATATATATATATATATATATATATATATATATATAGACATACATGCTTACATACATAAAAAAAAACATAAATACATACATACACATATATACATATATAGGTAAAGAACACCACCCACTCAAAAAAAATAATTTTTTTGGACCGAATCGCTTCTGAAACCCAACCCACACAGATTTATATAGTATAGACTGAACACCAAGCAGGCTGCAGTAGCACATGATAGTGACCTGCGACATACACAAATTCAAGCACAGCAGCCGTTGTTCCGTTCAATTTGCCATAACGAAAGACCAAATTAAAACGAATGAAACCAATGAAACGAAAGACTTGAAGACCTTTACAATATAAACATCTATGCATATATACATAAATATATATATATATATATATATATATATATATATATATATATATATATATATATATAAAAAAATACATACATACAAACAAATATATGTGGAATATGTAGTAAGTATGATGATATCGAACCATATATATATGTATGTGATGATGATATCCGTAGCGTAAAGGTTATGTGTTTTCTATGTACATATAATAAAAGGGTTGTGTATTGACGTAAATGTTGCGTATGTATGCTGATAACGTGGTGTTAGTAAAGAATAACGTATCCAATTACGCATATGTGTGTATGTATGCATAATATGTAATAATAATAATAATAACTGTATAATGTAATAATAACAATGTATATGGAATCTATGTGTAATAGTATGTATAAATGTTAATAATAATAATAATATGTATATGTATATGTAATATGTCTATGTATGTATATACAATAATAATATAATATGGAGTTGTTGTGTATGTGTGTGTTGTTGACTGCATGTTCATAGTTCGTCCGTAATATGAGTGTTAATACGCACTGCGTACGTATGTAACATAGTAGCCAATGGCAGTACGTAATGACGTATGTAATATGTATGTATACGTATGTAATATTAATAATGACATTGATACAATGAAATTATTGATAATGATGGTGTATGATATATGTCTTATGTATGGCGTATGTGTTGTATATATATGTAATAATATGATGATAATAGTTATTAATAATAATATATGATCTAAGTGTTGTATATATGTGTAATCGGTATATATATGTATATGGTAATAACTATATGAGTGTATATGTATATATGTAATAATATATATAAGATATATATGTATGATATGTAATAATAATAATAATATTAATGTAGATATATACTAAGAACGCATATGTCACAGACGCAAGCCAAAAATGTAACTAATATGTATGTTGTGTTATTGTACATTTGTAACATGTAGTATTATGCATGTAATACCTGGAAGCGTATAAACAGATATATATAATATGCATATACATGGTATATGTAATAATACAATGTTGATGTGTGTATGCTGTAGCACTATGTACATGTATGTGGGTGCTATAATATATATAATAAATACATATATATGTGATGTATGTGTATGTGTAATAGCCAATATAATAATAAATTTATATAATGCCATAATACAAACCGCAAATCGGTATAATATATATCATGTTAATGTGTATGTGTATGTATATAATATATGTATATATATATATATTGGTTGTTGACATATTAGTTATGATGTGTGTATGTATTTCGGCATATGTGTATTATGTATAAGGTGTGTAGCCAGCCATTATGTATGATTGTATATAACGTATAATGTATGTATGTATATGTATATATGTAATAATACGCAATAATATGTGTAATAATAATATATATGTATAACTAGCTAACCTTATAACTATATGTAACAATATGCATGGCATTGTAACAATATTAGCATGCATAATATTGATGAATTGTATATGACTATATTGGATATGTTATTGTAATATATGAATTATTGTATAATATATATATATGTATGTATTGATGATGATGATGATGATGCTGTTGTTGGTGATGTTGAGATACGTTGTTGACGTGTAATGTGGCAATAATAATGTAATATGTATGTGTTGATGTTGATATGGTGTTGTTGTATGTAATAACCATTAAAAGTATTTGTGATATGTGTATGTAATAATAATATAGGTATAAGTAATAATATGTGTATGTATGTAATATGTAATAATAGCATAATACGCCTGGTAATAATAAGGTAATGCGCATTGTATGTAATACGTATGTGGTATATTACCAATACAATATTAATATGTATATATATGTAATAATATATGGTGTTTGTGTGTGTCGGTAGTAAATGTGCGTATATGCATCGTATTATTATTGATAAAGTGCGTGTCAGGATGATTGTGGCTATTGATGCGGCCAATGGATAACTGGCGTAATGTGTGTGTGGCACTTCAGTATTGTGTGTGTCACCTAATGATGAAAACATTATTTGTGTGTATTGTATTATTATCCGTAATGATGTTGGTAATGTGTATTGGGCTATCGTTTGTGCGGTTATTGGCAGTAGTATGTGTGGCAATGGTTGTGGTTTGTGTGTAACCAGTAATATATTATTAATGCGTGCGTACGTTGGTACGTACGTGCGCGTATCTTAATATTAATATTTTCAATATATCAATATCAACATATATTATTATTGTGTCAATATTGTGTGTTATTGAAAGTATTGATGATGCGCATACAGTATTATTATTGACATGCGTGTATCCGGTAATGTCCGTCTGTCAATAATGGCAATGGCGTATTGTCAATCAATGGGCGTTAATGGATTATTCAGTGACTGTTCAGCGGTAGGTAATGCTGGTGTTCAGTAATGAAAAGTATTGTCGCGTAGTATGGTTCAAATTACAATGACAGTAATGACAATGATATTATTGTATTGTGGTATTGTCAACGTGACTCGTATTATTATTGTGTCAACAATACGGCTGTGGTATTGATATGATTTGTGGTACGTGCAATACATTGTGTGTGTGTCTTATGTCATATTGTGATGTTGATGATATTGGATCGTATGTCGTAGTAATGGATT
>LUCW03000588.1:0-5000 GCA_001586965.3 Sphaeroforma sirkka
GTTCTCTCACTTTTGATTCTATCTGGTGTTCTATACGTCAAATTAATGATTAAATACTTCGTTTTCACTTATTGTTTCTATATGGTGTTATATACGGTTCTGTCGATCGCAACAAAGTCACACACACACACACACACACACACACACACACACACACACACACACACACACATATATATATATATATATAGGTTTTGTGAGGCCAAAGTTACTTTTGGGTGTGCTACAAATATAGACACACCGAAAAGACCATGATTTGATTTATGCAATTGAATACTTCGTTCTCACTTTTTGATTCTATCTGGTGTTCTATACGTCAAATTAATGATTAAATACTTCGTTTTCACTTATTGTTTCTATATGGTGTTATATACGGTTCTGTCGATCGCAACAAAGTATCAGCAGTTTGCCAACCAGTATTGGGCGTAAAGCGATATGATATCGGAAGACTTCTAGTGTATCCTAATAAGTCATTTATTCTGGGATGGTATGTGGCATGATACTACTAAGCAATACTATGCGGGACCTCATTGTTCCATTCACGGAATAGGATTCTCTGACGGACATGTTTCACACTTGAGGAAGTCACGCCGTGTCTCGACCTGGATAACCGATACTTATGGCTCACAACGTGTTTATGTCGCCGACTACTTAGTTTCTTCCAGGGGGGAATATGCTAGGGGAACAGAATGTGTATCCAGTTTCCAGATAGCGGTTACAGATGACTTCATCCCAGTCTGTGAAGCACGCATTGACATCATTGCGCAAGCATCCATTGCAGGATCCGCAAATGGTGGGCCGTTCGACACCCATGCCTTCATCCTCTTTCATCTCCTCAATTATATCTTCCAGCTCAGCAGTTTCATCCTCAACCATTTCATCGATCTCCTTGGCATCTTCCATCATGTGTCCTTGGCAGAAGACATAACCCTCATTTGTGAACCGAGCGCATACATCCGTCGTCCATGTCGTGAAACATGCACTGACGTCCGTTCTCAAGCAACCTCGGCATGTACCGCAGATTTCACCTCCAAGTACAGGCGTGTCTATAATTTCGCTGTTGCCATCATTGTTATTGTTACTGTTGTTATTGCCATTGTTAATGTCATTATTGTTGATATTATTGCTGCTCCCGTCTTCGATACGAATAGGCAAGGCATCGCTTGGTCGTGGTCGACCCACTCCAGCAGTGAAGGGGAAGGTACAGTCCACCTCACCAGTTGCGAAACATTGCACCACATTTGCGTACTCCTGGTATTCTCCGATAGCGTGCTGAGGGCAGAATTCGTTGAGTCCCAGGGGAATCAAATCACGAGGACGTTCACTGAGCAGTCGCTCCGCTACATTTGGATTGTTTGTGTTTGCTGTTCTGCCATTGGCGGCTTCAATACGGATATCTGCACAGTTGAAAAACTCTTCAGAGACTGCGCTGGCTCGACGCTTAAGGTTGGTAGGAGGACATGAATTTGTGCTATACCAGTGAAAACGTAGAACACAGTTGCTACAAGATACCCCTTCGGGAAGATGGTATCGTGCCTTCATAGTCACTGTTCCGGAGGATATGGTATCCCACTGATAGCCCCCATTCGATGTCACAACATATGCCATTGTTTCAGTGTTCGCAAGGGGTTTCCACCAGCGCTCGCAGTTTGGATCGTCCACACTTGCACTAACATCACAATTCACACGACGCAATCGATTGCGATTGAAGCACTCTTCCGTGATGTCAGTGCTGGGGCACAACTGGAAGTCATAGTATCCGTTGTGATGAGCGGTGACCACTAGAGTGATATCGATGTTTCCTCCTTCAGTGTATGTACCTTGAACTGGTCCGGGAGCATTAAAGCGTTGTTCTGCGGCGGTGTGAGGGGCACCACAGAGCCCGTGACGGTACTGGCCATCCCCATTAACAGTCGCAGGCCCTCCCGCCGCCAATGATTGTCGATCACCGTTGTTGGGCACATTGCGCGCCTCGGGTACGGACATGTAGGCGTGACCGTCGACGGACGACATTGCCATATAGACAGCACATAACATTACTAATACATTCCTTTGCATATTGGCTTAAATTTATAAACAGAGCTCTATATGCTGAGGTGCCTATATTCTCAATCAGCGGCTAAAGATACCATACCAGTGTTCGATATATATATACTATTCAAGGCAAACTGAAAAAAGATATACACATAAATGAGGCTGGTAACATATTTTCAACCCGAAGCTGACAACCCCCCCCATCAACCCCTTCCTTTCGTACATTCAATTTGCAAGGATGCAGGAGACATTCTCGTATATCGCTGTAAAACCATAGGCAGATACAAGTTCGGCCCGATAGATAATATGCACATTATTTTTGACCTAAGTGTACAGCATTTATAATATAGCTGCCGGGCAACATATGTAGAGTGGCAAAGAAGTTGATTGAGTCATCGTCCCAAGTCCTGTATAAATCTGCATTTTGAGCTCTCATTTCTCAGTGATTTTCTTGTTGTCGGAAGAAGAAATTAGCAAAATAAAATGAAATTTATTAATTTGTCACACTACTTTTTTAATAAAAAGGTCAAGAGTTGAAGTTGAGGTAAACTAAAAAAACCCCCCCCCCACAATATATTGGAAGTTGAATATAGGTTATATACACAACGAGTATGGTTACAGTTCACACTTACATATGGTTTATATTTACACAGCAAGAGGGTTTATACAGTTCACACTTACATATGGTTCAAAATTACACAACAAGAGGGTTTATACAGTTTGCACTTATATATGGTTTGTATTTATAGCCATGGTTTTTTCAGTTGCCGTGATTTATTGATTTAGCCCCCTCTAAATATAAAATTACAGATGGGAATGGCTTTTTTTAAACAATATCATAAATTGACCACTCAGATTGAGGATTGGCAAAGTCTCTCGCTCGAGAGTTTTCAGATTTCGAGTTTTCAGTACATTTTTAGCAAATACAAAATTTATGAGGAATTTGAGTGCTCTTTTAAAAAAACAACAACACAAAACGTTCGATTTTTTTCTAATTTTTTTTTTTTTTACCAAGGGGTACATCTGTACATACTACATACCATGTGGCCGGTATGTACATTGTATAATGCACATCCCTGCTGTGTAAATAATTAGTGTTTGTCAATATGTATGTATTAAAAATGAAAATAGAGGACTTCCTCTCTCTCTCTCTCTAAATATAAGCTGTGAAAATATCTAAATAAGAATCTATATAAAATGTCTTTTTACATGTCTCTTGCCCTCTGTCAATTTTTTCATTTTTCCTTGTTGTCTTCTAAAAGAATACAACTGAATTTGATTTGTTTTTTAACAGAGGGAATTGATTTGTGTGTAAATATATACGTGTTCACTGCTTGTTTAGTGCTGTTCTGACTTCTGAGCAGCTGTTTAGTTAGCCACTCTCTGCTGGTAGCATATGTACTATGTAGTGACAAATTTTTCTAGATCTTTTGATAATATATTTATTTTTAGCTGTTCTAACACCAAAATGGCCGCCTTTTAGTAAGGGGTACAAATGCGAACTATGGATACCACCCAAATTTCTACAATAAAAACCAAAATTGCTCAGTTGTTGATGAAGCTTATATATTCGACATACCCGAGATAGATATCGATAGTCTACTACGTTTACGGAATAAAAAAAATCGTTGATTTTTTTCTACCGTTGTTGTTGTTACATATATATATATATATATATATATATATATATATATATATATATATATATATATATATATATATATATATATATATATATATATCAAAACGACAACACAAATAACAGTCGCAAGAGATGGTTGCTATGTGTCATTTTAATTCATCCTTCAACGTAGAATCAATTCATACTTCCAGTGTTTTCCTATAGTTACCGTGCGATATTGCATCGACGGGACTGTATGATTTATACTAGAACCAGCAAGTAAACCATCTGGCTTAGATATTGCTTATGACTAGTACTTGACTTTGTCTTCTACACAGGTCACGGACAACTTCATTTTAATTTACAATTTCATGTGGTCACAAATGTGATTTTGATCATACATGTTTCTGTGCACACATAAGATTTGTCCAATCTGCCATACCGGCTATTGCATTTGTGTCATGAACCATGGTTTGATTGCAGGTGGCCCAGCACGAGATTTAGACCACTTGGGCCGGCAATAACGGCAAAGTCTTCTAAATTGAACACGAGCCTCGAGGCTCATGTATCATGAATGTGTCAATAAATAATACAAAAAATAGAATCCCGCCGAAAGTAAGTATGTGTAGAACAAGCAAGGAAGTTCAACTTGGGCCCAGTCGCCCAGAGCCCCAGACTCGGAGACTCCCTAGGGGCCAGAACCCCAGTCCCCCATGAGTGGCACAGTCTCAACAGTCAACACTCACAAGAGAAATGAGATAGAGATGCCGGAGGTGTTTCTTTTTCAAAAAAATAAATATTGAAGATCATGGCGATCTATATATCTATTTATTTATTTGGCCACACAAAACCGAAAGTTGTATCTTCTATGCACTCTTTAAAGTAGCCTGCTTGTATCAGGGATGTCAGAGTTGAATGGATGGGCTCATGACCCTCCGACCGTAGCTCTAATATTGCTGAAACAAAATGAAGATAGATGATCCTCCTCAAAAGCAAATGAGCAACGAGTGATATGCCAGGGAAATACTGACGTAGAAATATAATCACATATGCAAACACGATCACAAACATCAGGGAAATACTGTCACATATGGATATACATCACATATGGAAATACAATCACATATGGAAATATATTCACATATGAAAAGATAGTCAAAAATATAGGGGAACATACCCTCCTCTCAACTCCCTTGATAGGAATCGATCTAACGAGATGTCACATACACCACCTTCCTCACACGGTCAGCAACCAGCGCACCCTCACGCTCAGCCAATGAGACTTACAACAACGATGCCCGTTGCGAACTTTGTCCCATCACATAGTGTAATGTACGCTCCCACG
>LUCW03000588.1:7500-75000 GCA_001586965.3 Sphaeroforma sirkka
TTGGTAGTCAGTTCACGATGTAGGTCGGCTTGTAATTACGTATAGTGGATAAGATCTGTACAACAGTCGACTGAGGCCAGGTTTCACAAAGCCCATTGTCAGCTGCCATTATGTTGTACGAATCGGAAACTGATATTCATGGAAAATGTGGGCACGAAGGGCCGAATGTTTTATGTCTAGATAGGTATGGTGTGTAGTTATATCCATCGGTAACATGCATGCGTAAAATCGGATATCCTTGAGTCGTGCATAACTAGCAGTAGATCTATAGCCGAGTGTGCGTCCTGGTTTACGTATTCATTCCACGTTATTATGATTTTGCAAGATTGAAACCGAATGAGTCGTTTCTATTTCCGGGCTTAGTGTAACTGCATAGTAGTACACCGTTATTGTTGTACAGCTTTTCAGGAGAGTTGGCCATAATCCTCAGCTGGAATTGGTTAGTCCGCGTGCGATTGAATATTCATAGCCATGTACAAAAATAATATTAGCATAGTGTTGCTCACTCAAGATCCACTTTTACAAATGGACAGTCACTCGCGTGGGCATTGTTTGGAATTAAAGCTGAATCTTTGGCGAAATACGTCATTATGTCAGTGGAATGGGAGTTTCGCGAAATCACACCAGCCAATTTTTGCACTGCAGGCTTACTGAATTGTATGCAACTATGTATTCCGACCCGCTATATTGAGTCGCCACCAACATCAATGTATATGCAGCTTAGAGTAAGGTATACGAAGAGTACAGACTGGCGAATACTCCGTGCCACACGTTTCGCTCTACAATGTCTTCTATTGTAACTGTGCAGAATTATGCATCCACCTTTGTTAACCCATGCGCAATAACATGTCCACTTTCTCTTATGAACAGACCCGAAGGTTAGGAACACGGGGAAAATCAAAGTACCATTATTACGGGATCAAGGCCAAAGACACGTCGCCATATCAATATGTCTATAGGAGGGGCGGTATAATTGGAGAGAACAATAACAAGGATGGCAGTTTATCGGATTCAGGGTAAGAGGTGAACGTGGTTGTGTACGAATCTGCGCTGGGTTTTAAGCGGGCACTCCGGTTTGCTTAATTTATCGGTGTTTTAGGGGTATGACGGTACCTAGTTTTGGGTGTGTGTGTTGTATGCTGTCTAGACAAGCATGCGTATGAATGTCACATTTAAGTTGAGATCATTTGCTCAAGAAGGTGACCGTAGTGCTTTCCGGCATCCGCAGTGCGCTTGTAGATGATTGATTATCAGACGGTTAGTGGACGGTTGACATTGTGAAATGCGGATGAGATATCATTTCTCTCTGGACTTCATTGATTATTTGATTCTCCCTTTTTTTGGTGAGAACGAGTATGAGCGATGTGACTGTAGGTGTCCATTACTTGTGTACGCCTTGTGTTGATGTAGTAATGCCACCTGTTGTTTGGATGGGTCGATTAGTAGTAAGTACATCTACATTTACAAACACAAGTAGTTCGCCAGGAGTAGACGCGCAGCCTGCTCGCCTCAGCTGATGGGCCACACTCACACGTATATGGCCGTGTAGGGTTTACGGTCGCTGTGCGCGTGCGTTGTGTATGCATTGAAACATGCACCAGTTGTATTCAAATATGACGGCAACCTATACAAGGATCTATGTGTTCAAAGTGCCACTTTGTCTATGCTCGGTCTATTCGATCGCCACAGTGACAGTCCGAAACGGATAGAAGACGGCAGCTTCCATGATGACAGTTCCGTGACAGCACAGGAGTTTCTGCCTGAGCGAGACCCTGAAATGGTGAGTATTTTTAGAGATAAACGCACATTTGACAAACAGCTTGTGGTTACCAACAGATGTATGTGAGGTTGCAGTCGATGTGTGTAAGGTTGGAGTAAACGTGTTGGTGATTGAATTACTACGGTGGTTGTGCTTCAAATAAGTATATGGGAGGATGTGTGCGTGGCGTTGCAGTCGATTCCTGTTTCGTATGAATGCGCATGATTGCTCACGAAAGTGGTTTTGATGGTGGCGTTGACATATCGATATGTTTTAACTACATTTTGCACACAATTCGTTCGAATTCCTTGAGAATACGAAATGTGATTACCTCTGGAACCACGCTTGCTTAGGGTCTTATCATTAGTGAATACTCACTGTTATCTAGTTGTGCATATTTGCCCGATCACTCCCAACTCGGTACAACAATTGGTGGCGGTAAAGTCCAGGCAAGCCGTTGTACATACTTTCAAAAACTCTTATCAAATGACTAGTGATTATATTTATGCACACACACACACACACACACACACACACACACACACACACACATATATATATATTTATATATATATAAATATATATAGATATGCACTTGATTAAGCATACATTGTAGATCCATATACAAATAATATACATTCACACACGTATTTCATACTCGTCGAACAGATTGCCAGTGAGAGCGCTTCCTTTGGCATCACTTATCCGCCCATACCGTGGCACGATCTCCTACCGAGCACACACACTTCTCATGACGCTCAACAGATGGTACAGGCGTACGTAACGCACTTGACCAATGCCTTGCAAGCGGTTACCGCGTGCAGCTTTCAAAGCATAGAACAGCTATGGTGAGTCGTCCACGTGCCACCACAGTGAGTGTTTGCGATGTTACTTTAGAATTGACGAGCTGTTTTGTGCGGCTATTTTGTGCGGCTATAAGGCGTGGCGCAGATGTTACGCTCACAGCATTGGTTTATATGCAAGTGACTTTATACTCATGTGTGCGTGTGCGTTGCTTAGGTTGTTTCTTTGTATGCACGTGAAGTACCTGCAGGGTTGTATTGTGGTTCACGTCTGCAAGCACCTGCAGGATTGTATTGTGGTTCACATCTGCAAGATGGACTACGAAAAGTTTTCAAGAACGAATGCTTTTATTGCCCTCCTGACGTGCAGATGCAAACAAATTTCTATCACTTATCCAATAGTAGCCTATGAACTACGATTGCGAGTGCGTTTCAATTATCAATATCATCATCACGTAGATGTTGCAGCTGTGCAGCAGAATATGGTCAAGTACCTCGCATGCCATACCTTGTAACGAATGTTATCATATGGTGTGATCTACAAATGCATTCGACAGAGATCTTTGCCTTTGTAAAGATCCTGTCCCCACTAATGTATCAACGAGCGATCGATGAGAGATTCTATACTTACGAGCAAATTCTTTTACTTTCAGGCTCACGTTCTGGAGCAACCTAACCGAGCAACAACTGTCCGTGCTGACGGTGGAGGCTGTGATGGATAGTATACTACTATATGATCTCATATTCTTTCAGGTGAGTCATTCAAACCTAGTTCAACAGTGAACCGTGTTCTGAATTTGTATATACTGCGCTATTAAGAAGACCCTGTCGGTCATGGGCCTGTATACGTATCAAATCAAGGTGATTCGTTGTCAATTTGATTGATAAACACGTGCTGCGTCGTCATCGTTGTGTACGAGCATGAGCGAGTCGTGGTGCACTTCATCAGTAATCGTGCTGTAGAATGGTCGGCGGCACGAAGTCTGATGCGATTGTGCTCAACACCTGAACTCGCCACCTAACCTGCAGATCCTCTCGAACACTGCATGTCTCCTTCTATGTTATAATTGTGCCCGTGCTTTGCGAGATTCATGCGAATAACAACGTGATTGAGACAGTATGGCACGTATCAGTGACAGATAAATCGTCAAGCTGTTGATTATCCAATCATAGCTACAGTTTTACACTCACTGGTGTCGTCACTAAAGAATACCAACCGGCTACGATGCTACAAACATCCAATCAAATTTGAAAACGAGTTCGTGGCTGGCGCCCCACAAACATGTGCTTCCACATGGCGCTTTCTATACCTAAATGTGTGCTCTGTTTAAATCACAGAAAATCAACGCATTGCTGATTCCCAACATCATCATGCCGGTGACCCCCAAGCTTGCGGCTTCCATACGAGACTTTGCTAAGCACATGGAAACGTGGATGCTGGCCGCCATGAAAGGACTGCCTGAGGTACTCATATCCAAGCGGATAGGTCTGGCGTCTGTCTGGTCATCATGTATAAGGGGCCATACCAGTGTCAATCATCTCGCACAGGCGGCCAGAGCGGTGCTTGCGAATCCCGATACCACACAGCAGATGACTGTGGACTGGGGGAGAATCGATTTTTTGGATATAGAGGGGCAGGTATGGAGTGTGGTCCCTTACGTGGCTTCGTGTATGGAAACGAAATATAGTTTGTCATGTTCGAAGGTATGATAGTAGATTGAGTAGAAGCTCAATCTTGGCACACTTTTATTTTTGGAAAGATGATATCAACTGAATGAATATCACAGAAGAGCAACTGGCAGGCCTTACACCTGAGTTGGATATACGTGACAAATGCAAGCATAAACATGTCATCAAGGGCCATAGCCTTAGCATTCCATAGTCTTAGTTTGGAAAGTATAGGCACTCACGTATCTTTATAGCGATCCAACTGCGCGTGCTTCCAGTGTCGTGACTAGATCACACACATGTTATCACAGACCATTGCCTTAGCATTCCGTAGTCTAGTGTGGAAAGTATAGGCTTTCACATATCTTCATAGTGGTCAACTGCGCGTGCTTTCAGCATCGTGAGTAGACGTGTAGTCGGACGCAAAGGAGTGATTTGAATATATATTATGTTCATAAATTCATGATTGGATTCTCCTCACCGTATGGTTCTGCAGGTACAATGGACGTACGGTGATATAGGAGTGCATATACTCCGCAAACTCAGAGATGGGTTCAATGATCAGTTGGTGAATGAGAAAGAACTGGAAACCTTCGTCGTCTGGGTCCAAGAAGTAGTAGCCCCCAGTCAGAATTTGACCTCCTCAGCAGAAGATCTCGGCACCAAGGCCGATTTATTGGTCGAGAATTTGCTGAGGATGAGTTATATTATACAATTAATTATACGCGACTTGACTCTGCGTTCGGCAGCGTCCTTCGGTATGTTACGATGAACTAACTGTTCTTAGGATGGTGCATGCTTACATACACTCGTATGTTTATCACTCTATGACCAGCACTGGTGCTTGACATGTTCTTGATTGCGGTTTTATCGAGAAACAGCACTTTGCTCTTGCGGATGTACGTACTGTCTTCTTTTTCTTGCGTTGGTTGTTCTTCGATGCAATCATTTGTTGGATATCCCACCATCCATTTGAGTTGACGCTATCTCATGTATACTTATGCGAAGCCGCGTGCCCGACATTCTAGCTACTTACTCTAATTTTACATTGTGCATTTTCACTCATGTCACAAATTGTGCAGGTAATTTCCATCTTTTTTCTCTGCTCCTGAATGAGTACGTGCTCTGCATGGTGGACACCGCCAAGCTGCTTCAGAGGGCCGCAGTGCTGTGCGCCGGTCTCAAAATAAGCTTACAAAAAACCGGGCTGCAATAAAGTTTGCCGCAAACCCATAAATATCACGATATAGCAGTTGTCTCCATTTCTGAATTTATTTTATTTAATATCTGACATCCAAGTTGCAATTCTGAGAAGCTTGTCATCCCCAGCTGTTCATTCCTGTCCCCGGCAGATGTCATCGTCGGTCATAGAGTGCGCCGCAATTATTCTCACCACCTCGTTCTATCAAGGTTGATTTACGTTGATAAACCTGGATTTTGCGTGGTTTGCTAGCTCACTTCGATAACAGTACGTTTGTATCACCATAAAGGCTCGTAGCTTCTGTAGAGTGGCGAATACCCAAATGAGCATGCATAAAGTTCGAGGTATCATATGTTGCACGCGATAGACGTGATCATAATTACAACGATATTGAGATAGGAGGCTTCAGCGTGGTTTAAGCGACGAGCGAGTTTATTGCGTATGGTCAAAGAGTTCTCACACCGCATGAATAAATTGTTCCTTATTTGCTATCACAATGTACTGATGAGGTTGAATTGGCAGCCGAGGTACTGCTCTAGATCCTATGAAAGCCTACTTTATCACATTGGATGTCTACCATATTAGTCACTATTTACAGCCATCTACTCGGAATTACGCAGGAGAAACGAGTGTCGCTCACACGCGTAGGATGCTGTTGGTAGAATGGCAAGCAGTATAATATATTAAAACATAGATTTTAAGGGTTTAATCGAAATTCGAGCTGCGACTTCAGAAAAATGAAAATGCAGTTACTGTACCACACATGGAATTGGCATACATATCTACCTGCAGATTGAGATATGTACATTTAGATTTTAGGGACCTACGCACAATATGCAATTACCATAGCCACAATATATCCGTTACTATTCATTGACAGTTAGAAAAATCAGATAAATAAAAATACTACGACAGAGGTCAGGGCCTCAAAGGTCAGGGTGAGGCTCTCAGCCCTCAGAGGGAATGTGCGTCTGCTCATTCTGCTGTGTGCGAGTTGCGACAATTGACCCACTGTACAGTGTGCATACGATGATCTATATTTAGTCACAAGTCACAACTCACATGAGCGAGATCTCCACGACAAACCACCACACATAGCTCCGGGACTCCGGGAGTCCGCCGTTCAGAGAAGCCGTGCCTGCTGAGTCCTGACTCTGCTGAGGGTTAAAAAGGGCCTTGACTCTGTAAGAGTCTGAGTCTGAGAGGAGACTCGGGACTCCGAGCCGTCCGTGCCTCTGCGGATTGAGATTTATATGACGAAGTCGATACATATTTAAAGAGCCAATGAAAAGTGGGTTCGTTTTATCGTTTACGTTCACAACTCCAAGAAGGTTCTTTGGTTTTGCAAAAAAAAAGTCGATGTGAAAGTTCACGGCTAATCGGTAGTAATTAATTTATATTGTTTTTGAAAATGAAAAGAATTGTCATTATCTCTGTATCTATTTCATTTAAAAAAAAAGTGCTATATACTCGATGAGTCATGAGTTATCAAATATTCTTTTAAAAATTGTATTTTACGATATATGTATGTATTATATACACATTATGTACTATCTTTACAAATACGGTATATAAAAAGACGTCGCTGCGAGATTGTGGTCATTGTTTGTCACGTTTAGTGCACAAGAAGTTTTTTTAGAGCGTGCTAGATATGCACTTTCGCAAATTAAGAAGCTAGTTCTCACAATCATAATACTCATACCAACAGTAGGTTTAGTATCTCTACTGCGCGATAGTTTATACCATTGTTTGCTAAATACAGATTCCTCTGTGTGTGCCGCCAACTTGGAACACTGGAGGAGCAATACATACGTCTTCGCGAATACATATCACGGAATGATTTCCACTCACATAAGTCGGCTGCTTGCACTCCTGTGCACTATAAATGTATTGGGAGTTATGCAAGCCAACGCTCAAGCGCTCACGGTCACTCAGGAGTTTCCACTGACAGTGCAGCAATTTTTACCATCTAATATAGACGCAAATGTTCCTTACGGTCTGAGTGATGGACAGGATATCACCATCATGTTCAGTCGGCCAGGTAAAATAACGACGTGATTCAGCTGTGAACATACAATAGTGTATGAAAGGGCTATTTAAGTTATCATGTTTTCGTTGGACAACTACAGCCGTCGAATTATTATGTATCTTCATATGCGTGCGCATCATCTGAAAATGTCACGTGTTATTTGGTACTTAGATATGTGACTTTGTGAGTAGTACCAGTCATAGGTAGTCTGTTTTTAGCAATCGGAGTGTAGATATAAACACCTTATATATATTTATATCAGTGCGGTATATATCATCATTGCAATCCTTCTAAAGTCTACGATCTTTACAATAGCTGTGCTTTGAACAGATCGAACATGGCAGTTTATATATATATATATATATATATATAGATACATACACACACAACACACACACACACACACACACACACACACACACATATATATATATATATTAGATACATCCATATAATATATATATATATATATATATATATATATATATAATATATATATATATATATATATATAATATTTGTATATACATATATATGTATTACATAATATAAAAACATATACATTGATATATATGTATATAATATATATATAATAATATATATACATATAATAATAATATATATAATATATTACATATATTATTATGTATATTATATATAATATATAAGCGTTATATGCGTACGTACACACGTACGTGCGCACGCATGTGCGTATGTACACGCACGTATCGTAATAGTGTGCCAATAAACATGCAATATGCAATAATAATATTAATATACATATGTAATAATTAATGCGTATATAATATATGGTACATAATGATGTATATACACATATAATATATATTGTATATATGTTGCATACATAACGTAATATACGTACATAGAATGCTACGCAATGCACGCACTTGCACACACATATGCGCACGTCAACATGCACACATGCATGCAATAAATACATATAATAATAGTATAATAGCATATATATATATAATAATATATAATATAATAATATATATATTATATGACATCAATAATAATATTATATAATTAATATGATATTACATACATGCATACATAATATATATATATAACATAATATATATATCAATATATATATATATATATATATATATATATAGCATATAATAATACATATATATATATATGTAATATATGTATACATGTATATAATATTATATAATATATATATTTTATGGTTATGCATATTTTATACTATATATGATATATATAACTGATATAATCAACACACACACACACACACACGCACGCACACACGTTGCGCATACGCACATGCACATACGCGCGCGCATCGGTATATATATATATATATATATATATATATATAAACACACAAAACACACGCACACACATATATATATATATATATACATACATACGTATGTTCATTCATGTATATGTATTTATATATACAACCATTTCCATTTTATATACAAACATTTTATACATACATCCACACACACACACACACACACACACACACACACACACACACATACATATATATATATATTTTTATATTTTTGTATATATATATATAAATATATGTTTATGTATATATATATATATATATATATATATATATATATATATATACATCTTTGTCATTCTATTTGTGTAGTTTTTTTTATCTTCGTGGTACCTTTTCTTATGTATGGATGTTTTGTGTAGTTTTTATCTCCGTAGTACCACTTCTTATGAAGCCTTACCTCATTTCATTCACAGTAATCGCATTGGGCTCTGATTTCGTGATCGGTGAAGAAGGAGAGGTCTCAGAACTGCCTGATGAACTGGTCCCCATGAAATTCGTATGCGAAAACGGTGATCAGGAGGTGGGTGATTTCTCTAACTATTGCATACAACAACTAAAAGAGGATACCTTCATGCTTTGATTCGGCACAGATAGTGCGATTTCAAGGTTACCATTCACGCGGATAAGGTCCAGTTTGTGGTGTTAATAATATCTTATGCTTGCATATGATCCCTTCGTTTAATGTCAATTCGCTGATCTCACGCATGTACAGGCCCAGGAGTGTAGCATTGATGGGGTGATGCGCTGGGTGACAACGTCCATCGCACGATTCACACCCACTGGCGGCTGGCCTACGGATGTGAAGTTCACAGCTGTAGTGCCGGATGATCTGACGACCTTCGATGGAGTGGTAATAAGCGCTGAGAATGACGCGGTAAGCGATATGTATACCAGTCCGTATATGCAGTCTGATTCTATATTGTGGGCCTATGCTCAGGATCAGTGTGTACTTTGATTGTGCGGGTCTTATGTGTTATGGTAGTTTAGACCATTGACTTATACCAACGACACAACCCTGATCCGGCGTTGGTACTGCACGATATATCTAGTTCTTACAGACATGTTGTTGGTTGTCCATGCACTTATTCTGTTTCTGACTGCGTGTGGGCCGTTTTGCTGATAAACCCCACGTTATATAAACACACCTAATCCAGTGGCCAAACCCTACGTTATACAAACACACCTAATCCAGTGGCCAAACCCCACGTTATATAAACACACCTAATCCAGTGGCCAAAACCCACGTTATATTAACACACCTAATCCAGTGGCCGCTGTATCTATTTTTCTCTTGGTCGCGTGAGGTATTTTGTGTTGAAATCCAGATCATCTCGTACAGTCAATACTAATTCTATTGTCGAATCCCACATCTGCCTGACTTGGTGTTGTATGAATATTCTAGTTGGTCAGTGCTTTTCTTTTTCTAACTCTTATAGCCGGGTGCTTATGTTTTTGAATCTGATATGCAGGGATTGCAGCGCAAATACTCCACACCGAGTTTACGATGGACCTTGAAGAAGGTCGTATCCGAACAGGCTAGTGAGTACACTGAGGGGCGCTGGGACTCACGTGTGGCTTTAAATAGCCGTTTCCATGGAGACACAGCGTACGAAATGCCTCCGGACGCCTACTTAGAGGTCACTTTCAGCGCTGGTATGTGAGTGTTAGTTTCGCACGAATACCTTGCTAATAGTCACACAGGTTGGAGTGAGGCATGTGGAAGCTGTAGCTGAAATGCACGAGAGAATTGATTATGCTATATCCTCCATGTTCAATATACATCAGTAGGTCTGGGGTTGTTGTGTTATTTGTTGACTTGCACGCTGGTTCCTCATCCAGCCCGCGACCCTGATATACTTTCCTAATTTGTATACCAGATGCGAGACGTCTGGTCACGGATGTGCTCCTGGAGAGCATCAAGGTACTCTGCGCGCAACCCACAGAAGGGTCTACCTGCGACGATAACGCCGGGGACGGTGTCGAGATCGATGTGGAACTGTGCAGCGATGCAGATGCACAGGATGATAGTAACACGAACGCTGATGAATTCCAGACAGCGTGTTTCAAGGTCACACCCAAGACCGGTCTGAAGAACGATACCGACTATCAGTTGACTGTAGCGGCTGGTATGTTCTAGCTTCTCCATAGTGTGTGCATGTAGTGATGGGGCAGTATATATTGTATAAATAGGCAGGTGAGGACCGGTTGGTATATGTAGAGCCGAAAGGTGTGGGTTTTTGGTGCGAAACCGTCCTAGCTGCTACATGCGCCTCTTGTACTTAAGGGTTAGTTGAGTAAACTATCGCGTATGCAGGATGTGGCGATACATCTGCAGGTATCAGTCGCAGCTCAATATTGAATACCTTCGGGATTCCATGCGCATAGCAACAGAAAGGCACCAGTGTGGTCATGACCCAATCATTTCTGTACAGCGGCAGCAGACTGTGTGTATAAAATGGCAGTTGACACTCTTGCGCAACAAATGAAAGCACGTGTGGTTGTCGTAGACAGGGTGCGCGGACAGCAATTACATGCTGTGTACTGATACGAACTCATACCCCTATCTGTTTGCAGGTACCGTCTACAATATCAATACCCTCTCCACTCTCTCTTCTGACTTGAGTCTGTACCTCGTTGGGTTATTGCCATTCCAAATTCCTCTAGACGAGACCCGATTTGCAACGGTATTTGGTGTTTAGAATATTTACTTGACTGGGTGCCTGTTGTGGGTTTGTATCTGCATTCCCAAGTGTTCGCGTGGTGCGTTGTACCATTCCTGGTACGCCAAAAGGCAGAGCCTCTGGTCAGCTAGTGAACCATCTGTTACACGTAGTTATCAAAGGTTCGTTGTCTCGCAGAATGTGTGTGCGTGGTTTATCTACGGAGCGGTGTCAACATGCGTGTTCGGGTTATTGTACATGGAAACGTGGCAAGACTAGAAATAGAAGTGTAGCCATATCAAGCAACAAACAGTCCTCACTTGAAAGTAAAGCCAGGTCATTCCCTTCACACCCATGCAGTATACGCGGTATCGAATGTTCCTGAACCACGGTCTGCTAAACGACGCGTCGCGAGACGCCATTGGGGCCAGCGTCAGAATGGTGAGCAATGAAACCGGCGACGATTTGAATTTGACGTCAAACTTCCCCTACAGAGCTGTGCTGGAGATTGCGGGAGACTTTGCTCCGTCCAGTAGCTATAAGGTATAGTGCTATTTCATTTCAAGTACTGTATTATTAGTTCTCGGTTTTCGAGTCATTTATGGACTTTCATAGCCTTCTACAGGAGACAGGACGTTTGTACAATGATTTCCATATCCCCTCAGGTCTTAGTATACAGCTTCATCACATATGTCTGGTATTCAAATCAAGCTCACCTGTCGGTATATCTTCCGCTGCCAATTAGATCTCAATCGCACAAAATGAAGGCATCAAGGACGGATTTGGACAACCCCTACTCGCCACCAAACCCACATGGGTAAACACTTCGGATCTCGTAGGCAGTGTGCTGTATGCTGATGATATCAACAGTGGCACAAATTCCGGCATCAATCGCTTCCCCCAAACGGATGTGATGGACCAGTGGTCCGTCTTCAGCATGGATAAACTGGGAGATAACGGCCTGAGCTGCTTTGTAAGTATCGTGTGGTTGTGTGAGTTGTAATTGGGAGGAATTCCATATTCATATCTGCACATTGGTTGCGGGTGACGAACTTTCACAAAGACTTCCATGTCGATGCGAGAGCCTATTCAAACCCTCGGCACAACGACGACAATGTATCGCGTGAGGCGTGTTCTCGTTTGTGCGTTGGATGCGCGAGCGCGGGATATCATTTCGATATGCACCACCTCGTCGTAGAACTCTGACAGCATTACCAGGCAGATTTGTTTTCAATGCATGTCACTCACTGAATACCGATCAGAAAGTTACTGGTACGGCAATGGGTGCTGCACTTTCGAATGGTCGGCGGGTGCATGTCTTACAACAACACGTATTGTGCACTGTTTCTGTTGCGTGCTGGAGTACATCATCATTTCTCGTACTAAAATATGGGCCACGGCATATATCTGTTATGAGGTT
Source organism: Sphaeroforma sirkka (assembly GCA_001586965.3). Taxonomy (NCBI): domain Eukaryota; class Ichthyosporea; order Ichthyophonida; genus Sphaeroforma; species Sphaeroforma sirkka. Next base: position 20,395 of record LUCW03000588.1, read on the forward strand.
GGTGGGTTGGTGCCTTCATCAGACTTCTCGACGTTGTTGTTATGTGGTTTTTATAGAGTTGAGCATTCAAACTTATCTGTCAGTGCTACAATCCTAACGTGGTTCTGTACCTATTTCAAATGTATTACGCACTCGCTAAATATGACGATCGATTGACCCTTCTTCCTCTCTATATCCCTTAGACTGGAGAGGACAAGGATGAGCCACTCCCACGTGTCATCGTTGCCTACATTCTCACGAAAGATAATATCGAGACCGCCTTGACGGAACTTCTCAATGCCCGCAGTCAGAGTATGTAATGATTTGCGTGTAGGATGTTACCCCGTTGTGCTGTTTGGGTCTGTGTGTCTCCTGAAGGCCGCACTCCAGTGTAAGGGTGTGGAGACGCTCATGTGCAGCTGTTATCTATCCCGTTAATTCGTACCCGTTTGTTCACTGTTTCTGTTATATATAGACACTGAATTCGAATAAAAATATCTATTGTGTATATGCGTTTTTATGTATAGATATGCAAAGCAACAACGCTATCTCACGCTCGCCCTAAGAGGTATAGTCTAGGAGCTCCTCAGATATATTATTGCCCTAATATCCGGTCGACCAGTATCGTCAATCTTTATACATATATAGTTATTTTCAAAATGTTAGTACGTTTTGTTCTCATAGGTAATGTAATGAATTATACCGAGTTTGGGATGACGCCCGATTTGGTGAAGGAGCTTCCCGCAGGCGACTCATATGCAGTGTCCGAATTCGAGATCGAGCTAGAGCCATTGTTGGTATGACTGGTGATATTAACTATCTGCAATTGCGTATTGTGGTGGGTCTGTACCTATTTTTTGCACTTTTGAACGATAGGGTTGCACGCACAACACATACACTCACGTAAGTACATAAAAATATCTACGAGAATGATTTATTCAGTTTATCACCCTATCTGAAGATAGTAGATAGCGAAGGCTTGGGTGAGAAGTTTGCCGACTCCGTGGACTATCTGTTGGGGCATGGCTTTTTTTTTTCGGTGATGCGTTACGATTCATCATCGGTGGACGCCTATCCACAACTACAAAAACGTAACATGCGTACTATATTGATGTGCATACTCGCAAGCCAGCTGGTGTACTGATTGTGTCGTTCAACCCAATACTCATATAAAGGAAACCGGAGCCGTGCTAATACGCTACTTCACTGAAAGCAGAGCCAACTACTCTACCCGTCCACCCACGTGTGCGTATGCCGTCACATCACGAGTCATCTCATCGACGTCTACCGCCGTCTCCGTATTGGGAGAAGAGGTGAGTACCACAGGGCATGCGCGACTATCTGCATGTGACCTATGAACATTTCGAGATTATTATTTATATGGCCGGAGACTTTATCTGTGTCTGCTCGGCTATGCTGTGATGGCGATCTGCATAAGCATACGCATAGAGTCCGTTTCACCACCAACTATGCTACAGTCCATTATTAATAGCTACATTCAGGGGGAAAGGGGGGAACATCCCCCATTCCCGGTCGTTGTGGCTGTTGTGCACACACGTGCTTCACGCGTCATGTTTCGTGCCTTGTCGTTCGTCTGCTCGACTGCTGTTGTGTATATTAGCCACCCGCATTCATCAACATCCGTCTCCTTTGGTGTACAGCATAACGTATTGGTATGGGCAACTGATACCACGAGCGGTGATAATCTCAGCGATCTGAAAGTGGTCTTGTACCCCTCCGCCGCCTTGGCGTATAGTTTTGACAAAGAAAACAAAATCGAGCTGTTGGGAGAGGCCACTACTGATGCCACTGGGCATGTATTGTTATACAGTCAGTACCTGCGTACTTGTATTATTTGTAATTATAATGACGTTTTCGATATACTGTTACTTAATACATGTGTTTGTATATTCGTATCGGCACTATGTTTGTGTGTTCGTATGCGCGGACTATTTGTATTTTCTTTTCTACATGTAGCGCCAGTTGTACTCGTGATATAGATCAACTCTCGCATGTGCAGGTATCATGTCAGGAGCGTGCACGTACGTGCCCTAGTATAGGTATTATATATATATACCTGCAGCACACCTGTGTTTCCGTATACTATTACTGAAAACTTTATCACGTGGACTGCTGTTTAATTGTCTGACTAGACTCCACCCTTCTCACCTAGGTTTGTAGTGTCCAACCTCATTTTGAGCGCTCGACAACAGCACTGTTCACATCAATGTAGTTGTTTCGAGCTATTTTTGGGTCATGTAATTAATTCACTTGATTGAACGTATTTGCTCCGTCTTCGCTGAAATACAACGTTTTACATTTGTGACATCATTCAGGGTTGCGGTCATGCCATACCCAAAGACGGAAGGAAACAGCAGACTCACCGTGCAAGCCTTTGTATTCGACAAAGATGTAAGTTAACCCATGTAACTTCGGTTACACGCGCTATCCGCTACCGCACCTCTCCGAGATGGCCCCTTTCGAGGAGGCAGATTATTTTCAGTCATCGCACTTGTGCATATCGCGCTGTGACAATAATAGGTTCTGTGTACTGTGCTTCTGGGCTACCACTCCCTGGGTGTAGCCACACACCTGCACCCGCCCGTGGGTAAAGGCTCTAGTAGTCGGCTCAAGTGAAGACACAGCACAATTGCCACCAGGCAGTCGACTGCAGCAGCTATCATATCTTGACTCATGCTCTCTCTGTCATCCTCACCGGAGTCCATCCACCGCACCTTGCATACCATCCCCTGCGGGCCAGACACCCGCTACGGCCTATCTCAGATTGTTCTATATTAATTGCAGGGCAAGTTGGCCATATCAAATCCAGTGAGCGCTAGTGGCTCTGGCGCACAGCCCAGTTTGGAGAGCGTGATGGTACTGGACCGTGGCCTTTACAGACAAGGAGAGACGGTTCACGTTAAAGGTTATGTGCGAGTGCAAGATCCGGCCAAGCAAACCACTTCGCTGCCCACGCAAGAAGCTATGAATAGTCTGAGCGCTGCTCAATTACAGGTAGTTCTGGTGGGTGATTTATGTACTCGTCCTTGTGCATGTACTGGGCACACCGTGCATCTGCCTAGCTGCATGCTTGTGCATTTATATCAAAGTATAAATCAGAAAGCGCGCAGGCAAACGATTGAGCATTGATTACAAAGCTCTTAGTCTACGTAACGTAGGCAGAAGCTTTTACACATGCATTATATAAATGCGCGTGTCTCTATTGCAGAGATCGCAGATTCGCCGAGGAATGAGAAGCTCTGGACCGTTTGGGCAAGGCATGGTGATGATGCAAAACCATCTGCGGCACATCAATATGAGACGTCAGACGGTCGAACCCGGACCAGAGACAGTCGGTATGCAGTGTCAGCTCTGACCGAACTTTGTAGTGTATGTGAGGCATAGAATATAACAGATTGATTGTGAGCACGAATAATCTATGCTAGTGCAGTTGGGTTTTTTAGGGTATGACGTACCCGTTCGCCCCAGTTGTGTACTACGTGTACAAGTGTAGTGGCACAGGCGCTGGCTGAGACACGTGCATCTGGCTGCACATTCAACGTATAAATTGACACGCGCCACCCGGCAGTGGATGGCGCAGTTGCCGCTGCTTCAGAAAACCTATTGTAGGCATGGCGACTCTAACATTCCAATGTGTGGTGAGTGTAGAAACGGGCGTGACTCACTTGCACTTGTTGAGTGCACACTCGGCTCTCATACATTGAACGTATCTATCGATATGCCGAAGCAGAAGACGCACCGATGGACGACGAACCTTCTGACGATCAACCGGTGGGGGGCGAGTCAAATTCTCAGCCTAGTGGTGACGATGTCGACCCAGACTCTACCCAAGACTCGGATTCAACTGTTTCTGATCCCAATTCCGAGGTACTGCCAGGCACCCTGGATCTACCACCATCAGACGGATCCGGCCCGACGGAGCCAGAATTTGAGCCATTCCCCTTATCCGAATCTATGCCCGATGCTGTGTCCGGTTCAGAGCCTGGGGTTGAGCTCACTGAGTTTGAGCCTCAGCCTGCGGTCGACGTACTACCGGGTACGGATATAGAAACCAATCCCACGACCATCCCCTTAGACGGTGAGGAAACAGTGCCAGGAGACGAGCCTATGATAATAATGCCGCCCATGCCCAGTGGAGGAAGTGGGGATGATGGTGACATACCCGAGGGCTTTCAGCTGCGAGTGATGGGGTCTGACGGATACAATCAGTTGTATCCTGTTGTGGTCGATGAAGGTACTTGTAGAGTGTTCGTCAGGGGCAGGGGTACGGTTTTTTGAATGTGTATAGTCACATACAGATGTACCCACGAATGCTGTATCTACACTTACTTTGTATGTAGCAGTGATGCAGGAGATAGGAGGGGTGACATCGGAGTACTTCGGGTTTAAGGATTTTGTTGTTGCGTGGGCTTGCCTGCCATTGCCAATAACATTCATATTTATATATAACCTAATAGACACATTTCCTTAGCTACGAAACTCATGTGTGGTATGAATATCTCTGCAGGTTTAAGATTGGAACCACAATCCACGGTAGTAGTATTGTCAGTTGAGCTTGGGAATAGACGCTATGTGCGCATGCTGTTATCGGTATACATAGCTCAAGGACACTGGTACTATATCTAGCACAGATCAATGTCCATGTCGTCTTCCGCTTATATACCTTTCCTTCCCGTACAACAACCCTACAGAGTTTGGAACGTTTGATACGACGTTCGACGTTGCTGATGATGCCAAACAAGGATCGTACAATCTGTACTTGATCTATAGTCCTGGCAATAGTGCTGCTGGGGTTGTTGGCGGTAGTGGCGCGGCGGTGTACACTGTGGCAGACCCTCGCATACCGACCGGTGAGTTCTAATTGAGCGTTCTTAGGTGTGGGTTTTTATTCTGTTGAGTACACCTTTGCTCTTTCACGTACATACTGCTGTACACACACTTGTCAACTTCTCGCAGGGCTTCACGCTTACTCACAAGCAAATGGCCAAACTCATCAGCATATCATCTGTATTTGTGGAATATATTAATTGTTCTGACACATGTATTTTTGTTTATAAAATATATAGCTGTTCTCAGCCTTCAAGCACCACAGGAAGTGACGCGACCCGGGGAGAAGGTCAAAGTAACCGTGTCCACAGCGCTATATACAGGTGGTGTGATTGCCGATGCGGAGGTGACGATCAATTGGCAGGCGGTACGTTCGCATGCTGTATGGTGTGGTGTACATTTTAGTACTACAGGATAGATTGGTGCTGGTATCAATATGACACCATTGTTTAATGTTTGAAGTGGAGGAACTGGCTAATTGCCAGTATGATTGGTATCACTATAGGCTGTCTAATTACCATGTCGTCACTCGCTTTCACTGTGTACTTATATATATATATATATATATATATATATATATATATATATATATATATATATATATATATATAGATGTGTATAAATATTAATAGATGTATTTATATGTATATTAATATATATTATATATATATATATATATATATATATATATATATATATATATATATATATATATATATATACATATATATATATATATATATATATATATATATATATATACTAATATATACGCATCATCATCAACATATTATTATATATATATATGTATATATATACATATATATATATATATATATATATATACATATATATATATATATATATATATTATATATCTTATATATATATATACATATATATATATATATATATATATATATAATATATATATCACATCACACACACACACACACACACACAACACACACACACACACATATATATATATATATATATATATATATATACATATATATATATATATATATATCATATATATATTTATATATATATATATATATATATATATATATATATATAAATTTATATTTATATTTATATTTACCTATAGCAGTATGAAGCCGTACTCAATCTGTACCCATTCTGCGATACATGAACGACTACCCACCATTTTTTTCACACTATATATCATGGCCATTCAGGATGTCGTCAGCATTGTTCCTTTTGATAGCGAGGTACAGAAGAAGCCTTTGACGGGGCAAACCATAGCCAAGACAGGTGAAGACGGTAGCGTTGAGGTTGAGTTGGACACTCAGGACGTGGAGGCAGATAGCCGAGTGTTCATCACGGCCACTTGGATGGTACGTGCGGGGGGTGGGGGGGTTGCGCTCGTTAAGGATACGGTTGTGCTCTGTATAGCTGTATATGAGAGAGCCGTGTAAGTGTACAGGAGTGTCTGTGTGTGTACAAAATGGTGTGCGCGCGTATTTGTGGGTGAGTCTTCTCTTACGAGGAAACGAGTTAAACGTCGTATTCCATATTTGACGCCATTGGCTACGCCAGAAGATCGTATGATCTCGTGATGACTATATCTCTTTTTTAGTGGCTTGTCACATGGATCGCTCCAGCCTGCGTTCCTCGACTGTGTGAATTACGAAAACCCTTGCGAATCCTACTCAAACCTTTGTCTTTCGCCCGATCTTTTGTAGAATATGCTCGAGATAGCAATTGAAAACCAGTACACCTTCATAGGCTCAGTATATGTTGAAAAGCCCGCACGAGCGCTATACCAGTTGATCTCGAGTATACGATGATCGTCAAACTGGAGCCCATGGCCTACATACACATTAAATTTGTCTGGTGTCTGATAGTGTGTCAGGTAGCATGTACATACTTTCCTCATGTAGTGTAGTAATGCACACCCACATACTCACTGACCATATATTGTGTGATAAATCTTGTATACAGGGCCCCACTGGCGAGCTTCTGACGGAGACGGCATCAGCACTGTACGGGTTCACCGATTACACGATGTCAATGACTGCCACAGCCCAGCAGGTGCTACCAGGAGACCTCGTGGCATTCTATATTGATATCAAAGGTATGGGTAAGTTGGGGTGGAACTTGTATTCAGAGGCACATGCATGCGCAAACGAAGCAAACAAATGGCGTGCTTGTATGTTGCAGTCGTGGCATTCTATATTGATATCAATGGTATGGTCAAAATGGAGTGGGACTCATTGTCAAAGGCAATGTATGCGCGAACAAAGCAAACGAACTGCGTGCTTGTGTGTTGCGCGACGCCGTTGAATGCACACGTGTGGGTGATTAATCACAAGAAATTATAAGTTCGGTACCTTCGCCAGTAAACGAGCTTAACGCTCATGCCTTTCGTTCTTCTCTCCAGACGTCGCCGGAGCCTCAGTTGAGCAAGAGGTGACCCTGACAGTCTATAGCCACAATCGATCCATTCCGTTGACAGCCATGGCCCCTAAGGGCTGTCTGTCGGGCATGGGCGATCAAGTGGGTGAGACGGTCACGTGTACATCGAAGGGTCCTAGCCAGCCTGTGTGCAAGGTAGGGTTATGCGACGTTCTGTGCGTTAGGGGAGCAGTACGAAAGGGTCTGTAGTATCTTAATATTGCTTCTTATTATTACTGATTATTTTTCCTGATTATTGCTGATTGTGGCTTTCAATTATCGCTGATTGTTGTTTTTAATTATTGCTAGTTGTTGTTTTTAATTATTGCTGATTTTTGTTTTAATTATTGCTGATTGTGGCTTTTAATTATCGCTGATTGTTGTTTTTTTAATTATTGCTGTTTGTTTTTTAATTATTGCTGATTTTGTTTTTAATTATTGCTGATTGTGGCTTTTAATTATCGCTGATTGTTGTTTTTAATTATTGCTGGTTGTTATTTTTAATTATTGCTGATTTTTGTTTTTAATTATTGCTGATTGTTGCTTTTAATTATCGCTGATTGTTGTTTTTAATTATTGCTGGTTGTTATTTTTAATTATTGCTGATTTTTGTTTTTAATTATTGCTGATTGTTGCTTTTAAATATCGCTGATTGTTGTTTTTAATTATTCCTGATTCTTGTTCCTATTGTTACTGATTGATGATTCTATTTCTTACTGATCTTTGTTTCTACTCCCGTATAGAGATATGTGTAGATATTTGCAATATTCTACGATGGATGTACGGTGTGCGCTTAGGGTATGCGGTTAATTGTATATCTAGACGTACACAGCTGAACCAACAACGAATAATGGTTAGTACACATTCCACTCCACATTCTCGATACATACATTTTACCTACCAATGTGTATAGAGACTAATCAGAGCCGATATCACGGAACGCGATCGGATGATTCACCTTGAACCTAATCTGGAGCCTTTCACTTGGAGATCACTGTGTCACGTCCATCGGCTCTTCACTCATGTTCTATGTGTTTAATTTCATATAAACAGGTCACTTTGCCAGGTGTTGTGGGTAACTTCGTTGCTGTCGCGTCCAGTGAAGACCAAGACGGAAATTGCGTGTCCACTTATTGGACTTTCGGGAAGTCCGCCGAGGAATGGAAGGTAACTAATGATCATATCTTCATTAAACTCAATGCCTACGTATAAATATGTATATTTACACACACACGCACGCACACGCGCGCGCACACGCGCACACACACGCACACACACACACACACACACACAAACACACACACACACACACACACACACACACACACACACACACACACACACACACACACACACACACACACACACACACACACACACACACACACACACACACACACACACACACACACACACACACACACACACACACACACACACAATAATATGTATAATAATATATATATATATATATATATATATATATATATATATATATATATATATATATATATGTATATACATACATATGTATATTATTTGTATTAGCTCCGTGTCTATTACGTTGGCATGTACTGTTACTGAAGGTTTTATCACCGTTTCCCACAAGCACAGGCCCTCCCGCTGATAAGCCGCACTGAGCCATCCATCGTCGCCGATCAAACGGTTTACAGCCTTGGCGACACAGCCACGTTTTCGTTCTTCAACACTTTCCCTCGACTAAGTGTTCTGACCGTTCAGTGGAGCAACTCGGTTGACAACACTGACATGAAGCATGATGTGATTGAGGTCACGCAGGACGATGTGGATGGTATGTCTAGTCCACTTGCTTAGCGATTATGGTGAACGAGTGTTCGTATCAACTGTACTCATACATACGGCTTGCGTGCCTGTGCAGTACTGAGAATCGGTTCGCTGAAGTCGTATAGTTGTCTATCGATTCTTTTGTTCATTCTGGTCCTTCTAATCCGAGTGTAGCCCATGATTGCACATGGGAAAGTGCGAGTTGTGCATGTTCGTACTTAAATATCCAAACTTTCTCCAGAACCACTCTAGAAAGAATTTGAAACGGCCAGACCCTCTCCTCGTCCCTCCTCTCTTTCGGTGCAATAGTGTAACCCGCACGCGTGTTGTACTTCCTGATTGTTTTTGAGCAGAAGAAGGAGTGACTACCGTCTCGTTCGATGTCGACGAAGCGTACTGTGCCCATGGCTGCAATGTCGCTGTGGTGTTAGCCTCACCCGCAGGCAACGCTGATGAATCTGCCAATGAGAATGAAGATTCAAACTCCACAGCCAATGGAGATGCTCGCAGAAGTTCGCATCGCATTCGACGCTTAGCTGACGGTGTGGTGGTATCGCCGTTGTACGATGGATCGTTGCCAGAGGTTAGTCTTGGGTTAGCGACTCTTGAGGTAGTGAGTCTTGGGGTAGTGAATCTTGGGTTATCGAATTTTGGGTTAGCGAGTCTTTGGTTAGTGAGTCTTGGGTTATCAAGTTTTACGTTAGCGAGTCTCGGGTTATAGTTGGGTGTTCGGTATGTGGGACGTAGATAAGAATCCTGCAGTCATTGAACTACGTACAAGTACGATCAAAGTGGTCCACTTTGTGTACATAAGGCAACTATGCGCACCTCTATATGGGTTGATAGTTTCAAATGAAATTCTATCCGTCCTTCACGCGTAGGGCCCCCTGTGCCTAGATGTAGCACCACCACACATCCCTCTTCTCACTGGCATGCTTTCACCCGCAGACCTACCATTACATATCGAGAATAGCCATGGAGAGGGCGCCAGAGACACGCCTGAATGTGGATGTACACATGTCTATATCGGTTGCTGCGCCCAGAGATACTGTGGACGTGACTGTGAATGTGAGGTGAGCTGCGGGGATGATGGGAGATGCTTTTATGTGTGCGTGTAGGGGTGTGTGTATATAAAGATTCGCAGCGAATAATATAGCGTAGGAGGTGTGATCACATATTAGTGCTCGTATGCAGATTATTTTGATCCAATCAACAGTTCTCGGTGTACAATTTTGGTCCGACGGATTGGGTACCAGAAACACTGACCAGAAAACTACCAGTGAGACTTCCAGTTTTGCTGTACGGAACACACATTTGTTGCGGGAAGAAAAAACGTGCGATGAGATCCAGGGCAGTGCACCTACTACGCAGTTTATATGTATGATTTGAATGGTCGGGTCGCTCGGTTTGGTTTGTCTAGATGAATCAGCATTCACTTGCGGGCCTACAGATGTGCACGCTTGTAGGTGTGGTGTATATTACAGTGATCTGTTGATTCGGTATCAGGTTGCACGCGTTAGTTGTCTGTCACAGTGCTCTATCAGCAGCGTTTTCTAGATAGCTTTCGTCGCACGGGCCATCGGCAGTGTGTGCCACTCTGTACGTAGTGCGCCATACAATTCGCACAATCCAATGGTCGCTCGATATTTGTGCTCTGAAGTCTTACGGTAGCATTAGACTATGAGGAATACCACACCACACACGTCCGTTTAATCAATCCCGTACTCTGCACACAGTGATTCCGCTGGCAACCCCGTATCCAAGGGCGACGTCATGGTTGCTATGGTCGACAAGGCGTTGCTAGATCTCCAGCCAATCTCTCCCAACGCTTCCGAAGCAGCCCTATATGCAATGCTATACCCTACCTACTTCACCATCTACGACTTCGAGGCGACTACCAGTAAGTTGCTAGTGTTGCAATTAGAGCATTTGGGCTTGCTGCCATGTAGGAGCACGTGTTCATGTACTGTGGAATCGTAGTCGACTGGCGGTGGGGCATGCATATGTTTTTGTTCAGCGTTTAAAGCTTCATTTGCGCCTTATACGATGCTACAATGCTTCCAACTATCCCCTACATAGCTGTAATTAACTTCCATTTGGTATTTTCTTTTTAGTCCAGAATTCATCGTGTAGTGTGATGTGTATGTGCTAACTTCCATTTGGCATTTCCTTCTTTGTCCAGAGCTCATTGTGTAGTGTGATGTGTATGTGTGTATGTTGCATTTGGCATTTTCTTCTTTGTCCAGAGTTCATTGTGTAGTGTGATGTGTATGTGTGTATGTTGCATTTGGCATTTTTTTAAGTCCAGTTTATTGTGTAGTATGATGTGCATGTGTGGATGTTAACTTCCATTTGGCATTTTCTTCTTAGTCCAGACTTCATTGTGTAGTGTGATGTGTATGTGTGTATGTTAACTTCCCACGTATCCACGTATAAAGGCAAATCCATACTATAACGATAAAGTTCTATTCCCCATGCATTTCATACAGTCCGGTTTTATTTTTCGATCTTATTTCTACTTGGTGCCTCATTTCTATCTGTCGCTTTGCATCAGATGGTCTGGGAAGTCCCGCCGGGTACGCACGTGCACGGGAGATCCTGCTGCGGCGTTGGGATACAGATCCCTATCTTCGATTGCAATGGGTGAGTGATTTGTGTATGTATAGTTATGTGTTATATGTACAAATAGGTCGCTATAGCGAATCTTGCTGCACTGAGCAGATTCGTATGTATCTATAGTATTCGTAATATTTCATATATTTTTATATTTACAATTAGTTTTTACTATAGCGAACTCATGCGCTGTGGGGTTTTTTGAAACTAGCCGGGAAAAAAAAACACAATTCACCAGCAAGACAGGCTTTATAAGCATGCCTGAGAAGTCTTATGCAAGGTCCGCTTCATGAAGTGTGTTCTAATCAGTTCTTGAATCGTTTATAGTGCCAACTCATCTACGTATACTTGTCCACACATATGTCATACACAGTCACATCGCTGATGCTTTGAGTTGCATGAGCACCGTAATGAACTATGTAGTCAGCTTTGCCTACACTTACATCGTTTATGCTGTTATATCGGGATAAGCTTAAAATACCCAACATTTTCTGTTCTCCAACTGCACGCAGCCAATTGAAGGGGCCGATTATCAATTACAACTCGACGATAGCGACTTCTTCTCTCTGTACTACACTGCCCTGACCAATGGCGGGAATGTGGGCCCTCCCCGTATGTTGGGCTGCTCTGTGTTCGTGATTTGAATTGAAATCATTTGTGTTGTCCTGATGTGTGTTATTGTGATTTGGATTGTAATAGTTGTCTGGTGGTGTGATGATATGACCTTCTTTTCTTTATATGGTGTTGTTAGTCGTGCTGTCGTGGTCTGTCTTATGGTATTCTGTTCTTCATTTTGTTCTGTTTCAGCTGTGCCGAGCTGTCTGGTGGTGCGTTGTTTTATGCGATACGTCTGTCCGTTGTACGCAACCATTTCTCTTCCTGTGGTACTTGTCATGGGTACTCCACGAGTAGCCTAGAAGTATGCTGATATTTGGTCTCATTCCCAGTGTATACAGAAACTCACTCGACGCTTAGGTTGTATATCTCAACAGAGGTAGAAGTATATTGGTTGTTGGCTTCCAAGATTTTATTGGCTGCCACGATTTGCCATACTTGTGAATGCAGATCTTACACCTATATTTGGTGCATAGGCGTTTCCACTTCACAAATCCTTCTAACCCCGACAAGCGGTAGACACTAAGTCGTATTGCTACCTTGCGCTATCGCAGCGATGACAAACAGCACACAATACGTTAACGCTTACCGATTCCACAAACAGTAGTCTGTACTCTACTGTTTCTTCAAACCACACGCTTTCAGAATTGTTTTTCTTTCCCGCGCTGACTGAACTCCTTCCATCTCTTATCGCATACGTCGCTGGCCAACTAAAATTGCAGAGGATTCCATTGACGAGGTGCGTGTAGTTCGGTCCTTTCGAGATGTGTGCGTTGTCTGCTTGCGGCTGCTCCTGCTCCTAACATGAGCATTTGTGTTTAGTCTCCAGTGATTATTGCGCATGTCACGTTGCTTGCTAATTGCTTGGCACGAGATGTGTCGTTGCAGCCTGCGTCTTGATGTTGGAGTATTCATGGATGTAGGCCCATAATGTGTACCATAAAACACGTACATGCACATCCAAGAGGTGTACCATGCACATGTACATACACATACATGTACACGTATGTCCATGATGTGTACCATGCACATACATGTGTACCCATACACCCTGATCGCTTGCCTGAGGCTGTGTGGATCCCACTGTGTATAGCCCATGGTGCGCTCAGCTTTATATAATATTCGGTAGCACATAAACTCACGTCACGTCATCGTTGTTCCTTCGCACCTCTCAGATACCCCGAGAACCGATCATGATAGAGATGGGTACGTCTACTTGCCTACGTGTGCTTGTGCACGTATTGCTAACCCCAGAGGGTGCAGAACCAAGGGCAGCGGCACTTGTACATGGATGGTGTTGTGGCTGCTATCCATTTAGGTCTACACGCGGGGCGTGCATGCATGTATATCCACATTCGTGCACGTGTTCTGTAGTGTGTTAGGGTTTGGTGTGAAACTACATGTACGTATAAGGTTAAGCTCATGTCCACGTGAACGTGACTGTGCAATTACTATGACCTGGTTTTCAACTTGGAAGTGATCACATGATCCGATGCTGCGTGTGCATATCGAATAACAAACTATGCCGTACCCAATAGGCAGCCAGGAATACATGCATGCGCATGTGAGCATGATGACAATGACTATCACGTGTGGCTGCAAAGTGTTATGCCATTTCTGTGTTTCTCAGCAAAAGTGTAGTGGTACTTTTTTTGTTCTGAATTTATATATATAACTAGAATCACCAAGATGTACACGCACACGCACACACACGCACAATAGGCACGCACACACGCACACACACAATCGCACAATCACACGCTCGCCCACACATACACATATATCCACACACACATACACACACACAAAATCACACGCACATGCATATACGGACGTGCTTGCATGTTGAATATAAACGGACCCAGCAACCCATCAGCAGTCTGATGGTCAGCATTGTGCACATTCTTACTTTATTGTGTAATGTTCGGTACTAATCTTCACACATGTGCCATGTCGCCACGTTGTCTGCGCCAGCGGATGGTGGTAACCCTGAGTTGATGTTGTTTTCTTCGCCGGCGATTGATGCGAGTAATGGGGCCGCGACGGCTGTCATGGACGAGGACACGGCCAGAGGTACACATGTGTGTCTGTCGGTGATGCGGGGTTTTCGAGATACAATAACTAGTGCATGTATATTATACATTTGTGTATGACCACATGTACAGGTACACGTGTCTCTCACTGCTGTGGGTGTGTGAGATACAAAAATCAATGCACGTGTATACATAGGTGTATAGCCACATGTATAGGTACTCGTGTGTGTATGTTGGTGGCACATATATACGACATGTCGACAGGTACTCTGTACCAACGTGCTGGAGCTTTGCATGAAGTAATTGGGAGCCTGCTTGCTGCCGGTGTTACGTTTTGTCATGTACTTGCATGTATCGTGTCGTAGAACGCTTGCTCGGTCGTCATTGATCGCTTTGCAAACGGATGTACAACTCAGTTGCAACTGGTTAGCACAGGTGGTGTGGTCCTTTCCTTTGCGCTGATTAGATGGAGAACTATATGCTGCATATGTGATATCACAATCTCTTCATCCCATCCCATTCCATCCCATCCCATCCCTTCACACTCATCCTTTCGGTTTGCTGGCCCGTCATCTCCTCAGAACCAGGTGCCACCACTCTGACCGCCTCGGCCCCTCTGCCCCGTGGCGAGTTCGCTGTCGTCCCTCTGTGGGTGGGCAGGGCTGCGCTGAGTGCGGAGGGCGTGTTCACAGTGTCAGTGGATCTGCCCGACAATGTGGGTGAGTTCGTGGTGTACTCGTATGTCATCGGAGAAGGCTCTGGCTCTGCCGCGAGTGTGGATTCGGCGAGACGTCAGGCGGACGGTATGCGATGCTCAGTGTAGTTTAAAGATTTTGTCCATGAGATGTACTGGTTCAAGGTTCACTGAGAAGTACTGGTTTGAGGTTAAGTTTTTCTTGTGGACACTGGTTTGAGGCTAAGTTGCTCCTGTGGGTACTGGTTTGAGGTTAAGTTGTTCCTGTGGTCGCATGCGCTGCGGCACTGGCGGTGGTTGCCCTGCGCTGGACGTATTCGGGCCTGTAAGGTTCATTTCAATGAATGAGAAGGAGGTTTGGAGAAAGGGTTTGTATATGTAGGTTGTGCTGATATTAAGGTACTCCTTGATGATTGGCGGATAGGGTTTTAGGGTTTAGTACCACCTTAGGATCCCTAAAACCCTGAAACTCATTGGTGCTCGGCGGATAGCGAGTGCTTGTCTCAGTGTCCTTCCCACGAGACCGTGTTTAGTTTAGTCCATATGTTGTACTTGCGGCAGTAAGAATACTTATCTACACCGAACCGTCACTGATCTACCTATTCCATTAACACTATGAAACAACCACTTAACTAATATTTCAAATACATTTCTCTGCCACACCACCCCAGTAGCTGCACCCCAGGCTGTGGGTGTGGGTGAAGCCTCGCTCACAGTGGTACAGCCAGTCGCCACACTACAGGAGCGTATGCCGCGAGTGCTGAGGGCCGGGGACGTGTTCATGGGAGGAGTCATTGTCAGTGCCACAGACAAGGACTTTGACGGGCAGCTGACTGTGGAGGTGGAGGTCGAAGCCTTAGGTGTGTCTCACCAGCAAGGTCGTGGGTAGATTGGAGGTGCTACTACGTAGTATGTATGTTTATATGGATTTATGTGGCTGTGCACATGGCACAGGTTTGGGCCATATTGAACCGTATACACTTGCTGAGGCATGAACCGTGGGTCTTGGCTGGCATGCACGTGCGGTAGATGAATGCCAGTTGTACTGAGTATAGTGAGGGCAAAACAGGTCCAGAGGGCGAAGTAGTTCCAATATTGGTATCAGGTGTAAGTAGTAGTGGCCTCTTGACTGCATCACGTAACCCGTTATATAGTATGCAGATAAAGGGACGTATGTGTCTACGTGCTTACCTATTTGCAAAATATGGCTATATCTATATCCTATATGTTTGCTTATTTACATACCATATGCACTTACATACACTTACCTACAAGTGTCCATGCACCAGCAATACATGCAACTTTACTGCTCGTCAATACTCAAAAACCCTTCCATGTCCGTTTGCTTATTTGCCATAGGCGACGTGTCTGAGGCGGCTATTTACGTGTGTGTTCCTGAGGATGACTCTTCCGCCGTGCCTGAGACGTCGCTTACACTAGACCTGAAAGGCCAAACACCCGTACAAGGAGCGTTCCGTCTGTGTGCTGATGCGCTTGGTAAGCATTCAATACGTTTCAGTCAATATCGGGACACATTTTGTATCGTTTCTGCCACTGCGGGCTTCAACATGACTATGTGAATGTGATGGTAGACGTTTGTGCCGAGTGTGTATGCGTAGCTCCTTGGGCTCTCGTATACCATTGGTTGTGTGTAAACCTCACGCGCCCAACAAAATATCAGCCCGATGCAACACACGAACGCGACTCTGCAGTGCAGATTACCTTGTTCACCTTAAATTGCCTCAATTCTGTTTGGAACGCTTTGACACATTTTTTAGCAACTAAACGCCTTGCACATTGTTTCCGTTCGTGCCTCGCATATGGCCCCGGTGTGTCCTATATTCACATAGGCGAGAGCATGAATATGTATACGTACATGTACTTGTACGTAGTTCAGGCGCTCATTGTTAACCAGCAGCTTGTCACGTGTACAGGCGACTGTGTCCCCACTCGTGTGTACGTTAATATATGCATCGGTACGCGTGCGGGCTTTCAGCTGGCTCGCATGTTTAACAGCAGGAATCTACATATAAACTAACCCATACGCTTGCTGTATCGCACTGTCTGTGCAGGTGATGTTCAGCTCATAGTCACTCTTAAGCAAGGGGATGCGATTTTAGACTCACTGATTGTCGAAGCGAGTGTCTCCGGTGTCATGCCACTTGTTACCTTGGCAACGAGCGCGGGCGTGGATCAGGAAAATGCAAACCCTTACCCGGAAGGTCAGTGAGTAGATTACCCTATTTAGATATATGCAGGTGTAAAGTCGCATACCTACTTGTGTGCCAATTTCATTGTGTTGCTTGTGCGGTGTTGCATCGCTACCCCTCGTGTGGGCAATATCGGCCAGTCTCCAGCTCTGCTAGACGAAGAGTTATATGGGCGTAAACGCGTGAAATATAATAGAACCGCAGACATATTGTGCACTCTCTGATAGATATAGGTAGGTTGTTATAGGTAGGTAAATGTGATGTAGTTTGACGCTAAATTAACTCATACCGGATCATATATACGTTGCGCGAACGATTTTCAGGTATTGCGCTACCGCCGTCTGTACCGAACTCTGGACTGCTGTCGGTCAGTGTGGGCGTGGGCCGGTTGCCAGCTGTGGTGAATATGGTCAACCAACTCGCAGAGAGTGTGCGGCTGTCGGGTAATTCTAGCGCAATCGGTATGCAAATGTTGTTCATGCCGACATTTGCGGTCGAAGTTGTGCGTCTCGTAGATTTCTCATTTCAGGTTTTGAGGTTCTTGTACTTATTCGAACGCTTGTTTTCATTGAACACTATTTGGCACTGACGTGCTATATATGATGCTCAATTTCGATTCCGCGTACGAGAGAATTATCAACGATACTCCCCGTATTCGATATGGCAATTAACGTCATTCAATTGATATCATATATACCACACAGACCCTACCGTAAGCGCTCTATCGCTGGTTTCTGTGCCAAGCGCGGTGTCATCTGCCACGGCTTCGTACGAATCGCTTTCGGACGAGGTTGCCATGGCAACCGAGACTGCGGATCTAGCCACAGAGCGGTTATCAGTGTACACAAATCCCAACTGTAAGTGAAGTAGTTGATTTTTAGGATTCCATATATCTACAAGAGCTTTTGTTTTGGGATGATTTCGATTGCCTAGTGGTAGCAACGTCTGACATAATTGTCGAAATGGGTCAACTGCTGAGATTCCCTATCGGACTGAGAGTGGTGAGATATCGGATACATGCATGTATAGTCGATCGTTTTAATTTATGTTAGGCAATTTCTGCGTTTACTTCCTTTCAGGATCGATTTCTGAGATATCCTATTGGTCTAGACGTTGTA
This sequence comes from Sphaeroforma sirkka, assembly GCA_001586965.3. Taxonomy (NCBI): domain Eukaryota; class Ichthyosporea; order Ichthyophonida; genus Sphaeroforma; species Sphaeroforma sirkka. The sequence goes on from LUCW03000588.1 coordinate 38,732, forward strand.
CTAAAATATGTATAATCCGACGTTAAAAGTTCCTAGTTGTAGGCGACTGCTGAGTCCAGTTCCTTTCCACGTGACTAGCAACTCTCAACGTACTAGGAGTGCAGTAATTCCGTTGATATCCACTTAAATTGAGTGCGAAGCTTCATTTGTTACAGAGCGGCTCCCATTCACGACAAGGAATCCTTTCGTGAATAAGAGCTTGTCTTCATGTGTACATGGATGTGTTGTGCGTATGTTAAATCGGATTTGGCACTTTCTTGAGACCTGGACTTTATACAATCACTACCAATACGAACATAAACAGCGTACCCAAATACAAGGCTGCCTATCTTTGAGTCCCTTTTCGTTACGCGCCTGTCGCAAATGCTGTATTCATTCCTAATGCGTTGGAACGCGAGTATCAGTATCTGTGGGGAACCTCTTCCGTCAACAAGTTGTCTGTCTCACCCTTTCACGCACCATAGTCAAATACAGTTGCACACCTTATTGTCCATTACCATGCGGGCTGTCCTGTGGTGCTGTAGTACCACAATGGTTAGCGTAGGCGTGCTTTTGAGCGTAGCTTATCTTTTAATACCACATGCGTCTCACTTTGCTGCATCCCTCCACAGTTGGTCTGACCTACATGCCCACCACCACGTGGACACCGACGAGCACCGATGTGTGGCTCAACGCGTTTGCGCTCTACGCGTTCAAGGATCTGGAGAGAGACGGCAACACAAGGACATGGGAAGATGCCATGGTATGCCTGGCAGTTTGATCTGTGTTTATATGATGGATACTGAAGACAATAGTGCACAGTTTCGAGTGGGTGCGGCGCTGATGCCTGTGGTGGATCAGGTGGAGTATCGAAGGATATGATATGATAGCTGCGTGCGAAGACTATTACGAGAAAGATGTAATAGACCCCCTAGCCTTGTTCAATGCACAAGCAAGATGTGTAAGCTTTAGGCAATTTTATCACAATCCCCATGGAATTTGGATACGTCCATACGTATATAGTTGTGTGTATGCTGTATCCGCTGGCACCGCCATGTGGTTGTGTATATGTATGTCTCGAAAGGATGCATACATATACAACCCTCCTTGGCTTAGAAATATACATCTCTATACAAGTATGATATATAAATGTATATATATACACACACACACACATATATATATATATATATATATATATATATATATACACACACACATATTTATATATATTTATATATTTACTCCATCGGGTCTGATTGTTAAATCCATCCCGCATCTGCAGATCCGCCAAATCAACCAAAATGCCGCCGAATACGACGCGGATAAGACCAAGTCATTCGACTGGAACTCATTGACCTGGGCATACGCCGCACTGAATCCGGACTTCCGCTTTACAAGCGAATCAATTAATTTCGCCGAACTGGAGAAGATGGTATGTAGGGGTGTGTGTATGGTGTTTGTATGCATAGCTCGGGCTGTCTGACAGATATGATGAACACGTGGAGACATGGGGTGGAGATAGGGAACTACATAGTCAGTATCATCCTTATTGTATGTTTGGAGCTCAGTAAATCTACGTAGACTTCGTGCTTCTGAAGTTTATATTTAATATGAGCACTTCAAGCCCTTTATTCTGCCTGCCAGTTCACACCAAGCTTACGTTCTCAGCCTCATCAGAGCTCGCTTCGTTCGTACATTCCACCTCGTACCTGAAAGTCAACGCTGTTTTGATACCCCTATTATATTCTTATATTTAACCTTAGGTTGAGTCCCAATCGTTGGAGACTCAGGCATTGTTCGCGCTCACATGTCAACGTTGGAATGGAGAGGGCGAACCTCAGTGCAATTCGACAGTAGTGGACTCTATTGAGCAGACTCTGCTCAACAATATTCGAGTACAGGTACATCCTCGAATATGTTTATGGCAGAATCCTTGACGTATGCGTAGGTGTGATCATACACTCGCGTTCGAGCTTCGAGCGAGGAATCCAACAAACTTCATGTGTTTGAGCACAGATGTGTATGGTCGCTGGACTGCAATAGAAGGGCTGTGGTTTACTACAGGATTTGAGCCTTCTCACTGGTTTGTGCCGAAGAGCATCCCGTATTGATGATTCGGTATACACATACAAAGCGCAAACACATCTGTGTCGGTTGGACTCCACCCCTTTACGGAACACGTGCTCTACAGTGCAACCCGCGTGCTCTAGGATTGATCCATAATCAGCTGAGCACCCACTCACCACACCTTTTCCTCTGCACTCGACATGTTGCACAGGGCCGTACCGCATACATTGCCTACGAAGGCGGACAGTCCGCGGCACTCACCACCACTGCGCTGGCGTTGAGCTATTTTGCTACGCCCAACGAAGACTCACAAGTGGTGGACAATATGGACAAACTGGCCAACTTTGTGGCCCAGTTGGGAGACCCTGAGGTAGGTCATGTGCCCTCTTGTGGGTCTATAGGACTGTTTATTTGGTGCTGTTGCCTCTATTGTCTGTGCTTGTTGTTGGGCGTGCGCAATTAGGGTCGTTTCCAAGCATGTCTGGATATGATATTTCGGCTGTACAGTGCTGTGTAGTAGGTATTGCGCTAGATGACTCTTGAGCACATTTTCTGGCCACTAAACACGAAGTTATGTTACATGCGTGTTCGTAGTCTGGTACGAGTGCGAGTGCGTCGCAGATGCTACTGAGTGTGCAAGCCTTGGGCGACTATGACATGGCTACAGACAGTTCGGAACCCGACTTAAAGGTGACTATCGAACAGGGCAGTAATACGATCTTAAGCGAGGAATTCGATTCAGAAAGTAATCAAACAGGTATGCTGATAGCTAAAGCAGATATGCTCTGTTAATTTTGAAGCGACACGCATGTTGGTGCATATAATGGTGTCTAAGACATACAGTATTGTAAACGTGCCATCGTGGGGCGAGTTGCATATATATATATGTATGTATATGTATATGTATATGTATATGTATGTATATGTATATGTATATGTATATATATATGCATATATTATTTATATATATTATATATTATTATATATATATATATATATATATATATATATATATATATATATATATATATATATATATATATATATATATATATAATATAATAATATATATATATATATATATATTATATATAATGCTGCAATATATATATATATGAGGCTGCATATATATATATATATATATTATATATATATAATAATAATATATATAACAATTATATATAATATATATATATATATAACATATATAATATTATATATATTATATATATAATAATACAACATATTATGTATATACAATGCAATGCATATATTACAATACGCATGTAGCAATATTGTATATATTATGCAATAACATATATAATAATATTATATATTATGTTATATATATATATATGTAATATATATATATGTATAATAATATATATATATGAGGCGTTGTGTATAGCCGCATGTGTAAACATATATGTATGTATGGGTGTTTGCTGTGTATGTGCATATGAGATATGAATATGGATATGAGGATATTTATTGTATATATATATGGGTTTTTTTTATATATATATATATATATTATATTATTGTATTATTATATTTTTATATTATTAAATTTATATATATATTATTATATTATTATATTATTATATTATTATATGATTATATTATTATATTATTATACTATTATATTATTATATTATTATATTATTATATTATTATATTATTATATTATTATATTATTATATTATTGTATTATTATAATATTATTATATATATATTATCATATTATTATATATATATTATTATATATATATATAGACCGCAGCGAGCAGGGTAATAGGCATTTGTACACGTGGAGTTAGTCTCCTCTGAATACGTGCATAGCACGTTACTTTCTAACACGACAGGCGTGCGGGTGTTGTATCTATCTATGTGTCTAACACCCACTAATCGGACTCCACTAAACCAGGCGTGGTGCTCAAGGAATACACATACGGCGGCACGCCCGCAGTGGACTCGCTGGACATTTACGTCAAAGGCACAGGGGAAGTGCAGGTGGTCACACTGCTTCAGTTCATACCCTTGGTGCTTAATACGGAACCCATCTCGCGTGGGGTAAGCGTTGAGAAGATCATTCAACGCGTTAATACAACCAATGGGAAACCCTATGGACCATCTATCGGCCCCGATGAGATCATCGAGGTCGGCGAAATTGTTCAGATTACACTGCAGGTATGTTTGGCTCGGGTCTTTGTCTGTGGCTGGATAAAAGCTACTCTACAGCCAAGAATCGACGATCCGCTCATATATGTAATATATTTATTCGTAGCATGCTATCACCTGTTCAAGTACTGTGTAGTTTGATTGTGTTTTTGTTGTATATGATTTTGGCCAGTTGAATAAGATCATCGACTTAATTCTTAATTCTTTGCTTTTCTCGCCAATACCTAATTGGAACCGAACCGAACCGTACCTACTCCGCCCGCAATGTACCGAATTGGCTTAAAAGATTGTGGCACCTGACGATATGACCAACGTGGCTGTTGTGGATGGAAGTGCCGGTGGAATAGAGGCACAGGCCTTTGTGCCAACGATATCACCACGTATGTGCTACACAAATGCTACGAAACACGCTTTATATCTTGTTGCTGAAGGTTTCCATTCACAACTATGCATACTGGCGTGGTTGTTAACAAGAGGAACCAATAGATCTGTACGATTGTGCATTAGGTTTAGCTTCAGAGTGGTGTTTGTTTCAGGAGAAGCCATGTGCGCGCTTGACAGTTTAGTGTTCGTGTCTACTAGTCCTCGTTCGATACGTATTTTAGCATGGCCATCACTATGGTCATTTCTCTCACTTACTCAGTTGTCGTACTCCGCATTCCTGTTGGTGCAATGTATACGTACGAGCATACATTATTTGCGACTTCCGGCGGTACTGCAAGACACACAAATTTTCCTAGTGGTGTCTGAGGGCTTGCACGGTTCCCGAGCGCCCTACTTCAGCAGTCTCGTTACATTCGTCTCATGCGACTGATACCGCTCACGCACTACATATACTTGTGCTTATCTGTCCGTCTTCGACTTCCTGTGCAAATCGTTTCAATAGCCCTGCAATCTCCTATTAGTGGTTCACAGAAAGTGGAGTCGTCACTCCTTTGCAGGTCATTTGTGTGTACGAGTACTCTGCCAAACGGACCAATGTCCCATGTATTAAATTTGATGTGTGCAGCCGTTGTCGTCGGTGTTTGTTATAGTTTTCTCCTCCGTAGGGTGATACGATCTAGTCAGCATTTGCACACAGCTCAAACGTTCGCTTGCCGCTGATTCCTACTCAGTTGACATCATGCAATAACAGTCCCGATTGGAGAGGGGTGTTGCATTGTTGTTTCACGGCACTGCTTACTCGTGCCATTCCTCGCACTCATACTTCTTCCCTGCACGCCCTTACAGTCATCTCCCGCCGGCGTCGGCAAGCTTTCGCGCCCATCGGAATCGGTCCTATTTCATCCGGCCCCTCCTTCACATCGTACTTTTGGAACCCGTTCGAGTACCGTGAGATGGGCAGATTTGGGGTCCGATACTACGCATCCAGTCTTCGCGCCGGAACATACGTCCTGGCACATACGGCGCTGTGTGTGACTGAGGGAGCCTTCTCGCTACCCCCTACGCACGTGTACAGCGAGCCTCAACCGGAGATTATGGGTCTGAGTGCTGGGGCATGGCTGGTATGTTTGCTTGACATCAGATTCGAGACTAGTTTTGAGTGCGCATCTACATGGATGTCATATGTGTATGTTCTGTGCTCGAATAGGCCTTGTCGTTATTTTATCGTATGTCTTAGTCCCTTCTGTCATGGTATTGGTTGTTTGCCTACTACCCGATACCATGCAGTGATAAGTTGCCCTTTTCGCCGTCGTTTTTTCAATCGCTTTAGTTCTGTGGCGTATAGACGCATAATATGATATGCTATGGATACTTTATATCCGTTATCTGAAGCTACGTACTTGGTGACCCTGTTTGATAGTACTGCTGGCAGTCGCATGAATCTTGAAAGGCCTTTTCTGGTCGATATACAATTCTTTTCATTTGCACCGACATGTGCGTGTCTGGCCGTGGTTGCTAGCAAATGAATGTAGCATGATTAATATCAAATGTTATCGTTTGAGCTATTACTCGAATTTTTAATGGCTTCACCTGCTACCTGCAATTGCGTATGATCACTCGCCTCCTACATCTGAGACTGTATTTAAGCGTTTTGATTGTGGCTGGTTGTTTATGTGCTGTGTAGTTGTATGTTCTTGCACAACAGATTTTTGTAACTATTAGTTCCTTCTATTACTTTCTCTTCGAGCAAGGCCTTGTTGTATCTTTCATTGCCCTCACGCCGCAGTCTGACACTTTGAATATTGCGATGTCCAACTTAGGTGACCTCCGAGAGTATGAAGGACGTTGATCCAGACAGAGCAATCACCGCAGCTGTAGATCAGCCATTGCAGACGGCAGGTGCCGATAACGAGAACGCGTGACTCCCCATACCCACAACCACCCAGATTTATACGTACAAGATCAAAAACGCGTTTAGATACAAATGGAAATACAATGTGGTACTTGGTAATTCCGGAAAAGTAGCCATCGTTATCTTCTCCGTCCTGGGACTTCTGGGAATGGTATTTGGGCTCGCGTTTGCAAGTTACTTCATAGTGAAGGGAGCTATGTACCGACGAGCAGGTAACAATGGTAGGTCTGGCCACAATGCTTTTCAGGATAGTAGCTACGGACACAACACTGAAGAAGAGGCATTAACCGGTGAAACTGGTAGTGGGATGGTATGTATTGCACTAGGACATTCAAGAGATGTACATGAACACAGCCAATGAAATTTACGAGGCTCCCGTGAAGATTGAAGATGGCAGATGAGGCGGACATCAGTGAATGCAACTTAAGAACGTATGAGAATAAATTACATTAAGCTGACTATCGATTATGGAAACTGACTCTGTATTATTATATATATATATATATATATATTTATACATATACATTTTTTACACATTATTTATACATATATATATATATATATATATATTCATATCCATATCTATATTCATCTATCTATCTATCTATATATATATATATATATATATATATGTATATATATATATATATATATATATATATATATATATATATATATATATATAATAATATATTTATATATATACATATATCATACATATATATACATATATATATATGTACATATATATATATATATACACATATATGCATATATATATATATATATTATATATACATATATTATATGGCAATGTATAATATTACATACATATATACATGTATATATATGTATGTATGTGTATGTATGCATATAATGTATGTATATATATATATATGTATATGTATATGATGTATATATATATATATATATATATATATATATATATATATATATATATATATATATATATATATATATATTTATCTATATATTTATATATATATATATATATATATATATATAAAAATATTTGTATTAATATGCACTGATATCAAATTGCGATACAGCATAGTCCAAGTTATATTTATAAATATATACGAATATCAAATTGCGTTACAGCATAGTCCAAATTGTACAGATAACATTTATGTTTCTGCTCTATACTAGTTGAAGTTTGTAAAGTCACGAATTTGCAACACAATGTCCACATTCGCTTGCAGCACGAGTATCAGGTGAAATATTATCACTGATTACTTTGTCGAAGAAAAATTGCTTCTTCGCGATCCAAGGTCGATTTTAGAAGTGAACAAGTCAACGAATTCTTGTGCCAACGTACAATTTCCTGAAAGTTGCTTTCGCAACGCGCTTTCATGGTTTTGTTGGCAAGTAACTCAAATTAGCCTCTTCGCCAGTGCACAGTACTGCTTGATACAGTTTGGTCTCATTGACAAACCATACGCAATGGAGCACTCTATTCTATGGACTTGTAAATCGTTTATAAAAGTATAAAACAAAGATCAAATTGCATATTTGATCAGGGAGGTGCACCATATACACAATACCGCCTCAGCAATTAGGACAGGTACCTCATCATTAGTAGGGAAGTATGTTACAGGGACGGCAGCCATGGGAAGGACACAGCCATAAAAACCCAGAACTAAATGCGAGTGTGGTTGTCAATCAGGCACAGAGGCCAGATTCTCAGAGACTATAAATAATGTACAGTATATACCAGTCAAACAGAGTTTGTGAAGACGCGAGTGAGACTGTGAGTACCAGTGGCGGCCGGCGGGCTGTGATGAGTGATGACACTATAGATAGAGCTTTTTGTTTTTAAAAAACAAAAAAACAAAATCCTCTCTAGTAGTAGAACTAGAGACTCTAGAGAGAGAGAACTCTCTCTCTCTGCTATTTATTAAACTTTACAGTTTGGCACAAACGCTCATTTGCTAAAAAAATATTATCCTGTTGACCTGTTCTCCCAACTGAAAACGAGATGCCTTCAAACTATAAGGCATAGCGTTCTTCAGTTCTTCAGTACATACTCGAAATATGTGTGCCCACGACTATGTACGAGTGACGTCTGGCGAGAGATTTATATATATAATAGTTGTTCTCGCTCTCTCCGCGGAGTCACAGACTCCAGAGTGACAAGAGTCCCAGACTGAACAAGAAGAGTCAAGAGTCTCCAGACTCTGTCATACAGACTACAGATTACATTCTTACAGTGAAAGAGAGAGACAGAGAGTTGTAAACTCAAAGCCAAGCAGCAGACCTCATACCGTTATAGGTTGCAACGTTTTAACCCCATTGCGTAAGCGTAAAACGTTCAACTATTTGATGCGTTACATAGTCCCAAAATTCATATGAGGGGTCATTTCTGGGTCATGGTATTTGACCGCCACGCCCGGGCCCGCGGGCACGGCCCCGCCTCCCCGCCCTCATTTTCCTGTCGGTTACGGATAGAAAAGCCCGTCAGACCTCTTATGGGCAATACTAGTGTCACTCCTTCTTGTTTTAGCATACAAACATAGTTAATAGTATGACTATGGGATCGTTTTTGTGAAGTTGTGTGTATACTGTGTTACAGTTGTATGTTTCTGTGTATAGTTGTATATTTACCTACAACAGATTGCCAACAAGTACACTTCCATAGCAAGCATATCTTATATAAACACGCTAGTATACCTAGGCCTCTATGCCTCTATGCTTTGAAAGAAGTGTGTATTCATTCATGTTTCAGTACGATGTAAAGACATACAGTGTACACACAGGTCACTACTCACTCTAGAGACTTACAGACAGACATGTTCTAGTACAAAAAGTGATACAAACCGTCGTGGTGAGCGGCCTAAAAACAGCAACGGTCATCAGTTTTCAGTCGCGTTTGATTGGTTGAACGCAAGCTTTGTGGCCAAAAATTACATATTAGGTGCACTATCTGAGTCTCATGTGAAATAATTTGAGGTCAGAATAGTCACCACTATGCGTTGCAACGTTTTGTAATCATGTCTGACATAGCAGTGCAAAGTGCAAAGTGCAAAGTGCAAAGTGAGTCAAAAGTGAAAGACTGTCACTGAAAGTATGTACAAAATTGCAAAGTGGCAAGTGCAAGCCGTTTGTCGTTCATGTTTATCACCATCTTCCTACTCTTTACTAGTAGTAGAGAGAGAGGGTAGAAAAAGTAGAAATTATGGGAGAACGGAAAAGTCGTATCATAGGGACTCTCTAGGGAGAGGGAAGGTATTTAGGTGGAAGGACTCCGCCGTAGAAGTCGTTTGAAATTGGCAGTTTTCTGGCCTGGCACCCGACAACGAGACACCCACCTGTCGGACGACACGTCGTACATGTCGTTTAAATATGTATCGGCCCGACACGTCGCCGACATGTCGTCTATGTCGACACTAACATGTTGGACAGAGTCTGGGTGCAGTAGATTAGGTCAGTAGGACCACCAGTACTGTTCTCAATGTACTGATTAATTTTTTTCTTTTTCTTCATTATACTTATAACGGTCACTTTGGGATTTGGGCGCATTATTTCAAAGAGTGGTGTACTTTCTTCCCCTGCTCCTCCCAGAAGTATGTTTGGGATGGGCGCATTGTGTAGGCATCTGTTGTGTATTGTGTAATCTTGGACTGTTGTTTGTCGACGACGCACCACCATGATTAATTACTTTTTACTTATGCTAACACAATTCGTTTCAAACAAACAATAAACATGACGATTAATAACCGTTTCACGAACCACTTCACTCACAATATCATTATACCATATAGCTTTAAAGCTTAAGGTATGTATTTTTATGAAGAAGCATAAAGGCTGCGCAAAAAGCTGTTACAATACTACATATTTACATAAAAAAATTAACAAATTAACAACCACAGAATATGATAATTGTTAATGTGTATGTATCAAATATGACCCTCTAGAGAAGAAAGAAAATATGGCTAAACGGACTAACGTCCGTAGGACTCGATGTTGCACTTTGGCTTTCGGGTTTTCGTCTTTTGTCATCGTCAACTAACAAATGTCCTGGATATTTGAATATTTCATATTTGCAAATCCTTGAGGTGCATTTCGTTATTATTTTCAGGTGGAATTGATAATTTGTATTCACGAAACTCATTGGTGCAGACATTCTTCTGCGTTCTCATTGGCTAATAAGATTTTTTGAATAAAAAAATCATATGTCGACAAAATCGGTACAGACGACACTAAACAACGACGACACCCACCTGCCAGCATGTCGGATGACTCTTTGTACATGTCGTTTAGGTAAATGTCCGCGTCGTATACCATACATTGACGTAAGCGCAGCGCTGGCAAGCCTGCAAGTAAATACACACAAATGATTGAGTTTTATACGTTTTTACATAACGTAAAAAGGGGTATGTTTTTTAAAATTTTGTTTGATTTTTTAAAAAGAACAAGAAAAGATTAAAAAACACTGAAGAATTACACGCAGTTGAAAACTTAAAATAGCCCAGTATGTTTTTTATATAAAAAAACATAAAGAGTTTTCTCACACACCTAAGCTCATTACGTTTGGGGTACGGAGTAGAAGTTGAACGTGAACGCATATTTATTCAATTTAAAACGTTATAACGGTCATAATGTGATCAGAAGGGCCTACCTAAGTTTTTATAAGACTGGTTCGTATGGTGAAAACGGTACACACTTGAATGTTTAGACCCGCAAGGTACACCTGTGAGCATCCAAACTCCAAAGGATTGTATATAGAATAAAAGTTGAACGCAACCGTATATATATTCGACATATAAAGGTTTTAACGGAAACCGGTTTGAGATTAGGTACATAAATACTGCAAATATTAGTTTTTTAAATAATTAGTGATCTAGACTTTACAGACATCATTTTAGAATTTTTGTTGGTGGGTGATAAAAAGTGAGTGATTAGAACCCCTTGACTTCAACAATGTTAATTGTTTTTTTTGATTGGTCTTAAAAACGAATAGAATTTAATTGATCTACGGCCAGTGGTCAAGCCCCAAGCCAACAAGGTGGCCCATTGGACTTCCCACAAGTTGTGAGTTGTGACTATCAAAGTCAATATGTACTGTTTTTGTATTGTGATGTATTGGTTTAAAAAAGAAAACATATCCTTTTAAAAAAAGTTTTATATGACATTGCTCATTGCTGAGACTCAAGAGCCTGATGAGTCTCCCTGAGGCTGTCATATACATATGATTGAACCTACGGACACCCTAATCTCACAACAGGTGGTTTACCCTTTAGGAATCAGTAGTAATGATCATATTTACTAGTGCGAGCACTGAAGCCCGCACATATCAGTACATAACGCGTCATATCTAGTAAATAGCTCAGCTTGCTCGCGATATTAGTAAATATAAACATCCTAGGCATACTGCAACGGCCTACCCTGGTTTCCGCATCAGAGGCGGTCCGGGGTGGCAGAGGACTCAAGATGCTTATACCTATCAAATTGGTTCTTGTTAGCATAACCTGCTTTTTCGTCGCGTGCTGGTGTCTACTAACGGGCAACAACCAAGTTTTCCGTGATTCTGAGTTTAGTATAGAGCTAAGTGAGAAGAATACGGTTGAAGACCTTGCTAGTTTGTCAAGTGCAAGCGAGTGCACGGGCGCTTTGAATACAAATATCGAGGATGAACATGTAAATCAGGATACAGACTCTGCAGTGCCTGAGAACGTAAGTAGAAACAAGTTGGACGATGCTTCAATAATGAACTCCATCGATGGTGCAGTGGAGGGAAAGGAAGGGGAGCTACTTGACGTGGACGTTTCTATGCAGAATCAGTTCAGCTTTAAAGGCCAAGTAGAACAAGAGGAACAAATTGGTTCCGGGGGCACTCTTGATTACCCGGCAAATTGCAGGTGAGAAAAATCTATATATATATATATATATATATATATATATATATATATATATATACATATACATACACACATATACATATATATGTATATTATATATATATATATATATATATATATATATATATATATATATATATATATATATATATATATATATATATACATATATATATATATATATATATATAATATATATATATATATATATATAATATTGTATATTAATATATATATATACATATTAATATATGTTATATACATATATATATATATATACATATTATATTAGCCGTATAATATACACATATATAACATATAATAACATACAGTGCTGTATTATTATATGTACATATTGGCCATATACATATATATGTAATAATAATATTATACATATATATTATAATGTATAATAATACATATTATTATTATTGTTATAATAATAATAATACACATATAATATTATTACATATTAATACATATACAATGCACATGTTATTATGCACATATACATACTGCGTATACATATTACATATGCATCCATAGCCATGCAATACATACAACATGTATATTATTAATATTATAATGTAATATGTATGTACATATTATGTAATACATACACATACAATTATATATTATATTATAATACATATTAATACATATACATAATGGCAATAACAACATACATATATTATATAATATTAATAATATTATTATACAATTTAATATATATGAATAATGCATACATATAGCCAATACATGCACATATACTGTATGGCTACTATACACATATGTATATATGCTACATTACATTATACTGGATATATAAACATACAATTATATATTATTATATATATATGGCATTATATATGCATATTATATAATACATATATATACATACATACATATGGACGCTGTTATAGTATCATATATTATAGCATATATTATAATAACATATATAATACATATAATAATACATCTGCATGCACATATTATATATACATTTACATTATTGCGTTTACATGTATTATGTACGCATATCGGCATGCGTATATATGTATGCATACATAATAATATACAATAAATTTACATACGTATGTATTAATACATATTATGCCATATACATGATCAGATATTATAATGCAATACATGCATGTACATTACACATGCATACATGCATGTATATAATATATACATGTTGTATGTACATATTGCATAATACATATATGCACAAATATGCAACATATATATATAATAATATATATATATTATTATTATATATATATATATATACATATATATATATATATAATATATATATATATATGCCATACATATATACTATATATATATTCAATGGCATATGGTTTTATTTATGTTTTTTTATAAACAAATTTACATTCATATATATATTTACAATCATATATATATATATATATATATATATAATAGATATATATATAGGCAATTATATATTTGTATGCCTATATTTATGTAAATTGACATGGTTATGTATATATATATATATATATGCATGTGTATATACATATATATATATATATATCCATATATATCCATATACAATATATATATATGTATGTACAAACATATACATACATATATATATATATATATATATATATACTGTATGTACATCTTTGTTATCCACAGAAAGTTCATGTAGAAGCAACTTCCGAACCCGTTTGTCTTGAACTTGTCTTTTTCTCGCAGTTAGTTTTAATGTCATTTTTACGAGCAAACTACAAAGTGTAGATCAGAAGTTACTGTATTCTTATCAATTGATAAGATGTTCGCTGGATCATAACTGAAGCAAGCATAGGATATACTCAAGTTCGCGCTTTTTCAATTCTACACCTCAAATGAACGCACATGGAATTGCAATCCAAATTGTTTTTCGGAAAAGCGTCATACTATTGTCGCTGAGAGTTTAGTATTATCATCATATTCAAATATCCAGATATCTCTATGGAAAGGCTGCCGGTCAGAAAGATCCAATACTTTGTGACATGGTTGCATCAGCAGACTACACGCAAGGATTGTGGATCAATAATTGCGCCGAGAATTCGATACTTTCGCACGGTAGCCTGCATAAGGTAAGTATCTCTTTTGTGTGCGTGTCAGTATAGAGGTGTTCTTTGACTTAACGGGAAAATATTAGCAATATAATGGACCCTAAATCGAACTGAGTATGTTGTCTGCGATTTAAGATTATAGTGCTATTTACATGCTGGACGATATCATCCCTCTGATATCACCTGGTTACCTGAAAGCTAGTCGCTGTGTGATGCTGAACATCGCTGGAGTATGCTATTTAAGCAACATACTATAAACTTCGTGGGATGTTTTTTTCGTATGGATTGACAACGAAGCACGTTGGTCAAAGCCGACATCGATGCATGTAAGAGTTGCCTTGTGTTTGGTAATGGTTGACCGACTGCTGTGATGTGCATTGGTACCGTGGGCAACCATGGACATTTGATCGCAGCGTATACAACCAAGGCTATGGTATTGTAGCATGCATAGCCTGTCTATTACCCTCTCCAGGCTATCTGAGTATCTACAGTCATCATGGCTTGCCTGCTGTGCCTCCCACTCCTTTACATCAATGTCGCAAGTGCACGTTTGTATTTCACGAGTATCGACAGAATGCATTTGTCACGAGCGAGGTGTGGGTTGATTTTCAGGTAGAAATACTTTTCAATTGACAGTCCAATGGAGTCATCAAAAACCAGTGTAGAGTTTTATGAAACACCTAGAATCGACAGTTCACTGA
This sequence comes from Sphaeroforma sirkka, assembly GCA_001586965.3. NCBI lineage: Eukaryota > Ichthyosporea > Ichthyophonida > Sphaeroforma > Sphaeroforma sirkka. The sequence continues at coordinate 53,931 of LUCW03000588.1, forward strand.
AAATGTATGCGAATACGCATACATCGACACATCAATATCTTTGATACTCACGGTTACGACATGTGCTGCTAAGGTACAAAGCTGAAACCTATTTGGGCTGATATGTGAGGCTTATATAAATGATTGCAATGAGTTTGGCTACAGAATAACATGACACTAGTGCGATTACTCTTCAGTACACATACAGACAATCTGCGATCGAGGAATTTGGGTCGGCTGGGGGTACGGCGAAATCGAAATCATGCGACGCGAAATTGGGTCGAGTGAATACCGTACAGTTTTACTGGCAGCCAAACACGTGTGCATTGCAACCGTTCGAGGAGAAGCAAATGAGACAGATACTTGAGGATCACAGGTATGTTCGTCGCACGGTGGGATTGTACGAGCATACAAAATAGTGCTTTGCCTCAACGGTAGAATATCTTAAGGTGGCCAAGTAGCATCCACCAATTTGAGCATTTTACGCGTCGAATACATTAGATATTGATAGTATGAAGCTATGTTGAAGGTGAACGGTGCAGTGCAGCATGCCCTCTAATTTGATGTGTAGATTTCAGAAATTAGAGTGGTACAAATATATATAAAAATGATTCCACGGGCTCGAAAACACTAGCACTCTAATACACGAAGGGCGAATGTGCTATTTCATCGATCCATTAGTGTGCAGAAAGGTTTCAACTGTAGTGCATTTCCGGACTGTTGGTGACTTTTTTGTGTATGGAAGTTATTATTGGGTGCACTAGTGTTAATTTAGTTCACTGCATTATTTCATTTATTACGATTCTAGTGTCAACTGTATTGCATATGTTAGCGGTTACTTTGTGTATGAAAGTTATTAGTTGGGTGTGTACTTAAATTGATTTGTTGCCATCGTGTGTATTTCTTTTACTGTGATTCAGTCGCATCGCTTGCTTTGTCTGTTCCTACACTACATGCGTACCGTGTGATGCATTTTCTATTGTGGCGCATCATTGTGTGGACACTTGATCGTACCTCATTGGGTGGATTGCAAATGTGACAACATGTTTTCTTGATACTCTAAACATCGAGTGGGCAAGCAAAACCATTAACAATCAATAGACCTGATAGTTGAGATACATATATTTTATTCATATTTTAGTTACTCTAACCCTTATATGTGCCGTAGATCCGTGTGTTACGTTTTAACACAACCCCCTATGGTCCAATCTACATTCCCAGGGGGTGCCTCTTAGTATATATATATATATATATATGTATATATATGATTGTGTGTGTGTGTCTATGTTCGACTTGGATGTCGGAGATACTACCATATAAGAAATTGGGTTGTTTGTGTATTTCGATGTCTCATCTTTCCTATTAGAGTAGGATGAATTCACCTGTATATGACACTCCCTAAATGATACCTATTTAATTTCTATTTATTTGTTCACTGTCGCTGGCGCGCTCCATCAAGGCTTGTCAAGAAATTTACTAAGGTTAAACGTTAATCCTATTTAGGATACTGATGGTAGGTGATTCGTTGATGGGACAGATGTGGGAGTCGATGCAGCTGTTGAGTGGCATGGCCGTGCCGTACCATAAGTCTTATATGCTTGTCAACCACAAAACGCTGTTTCCCATGGACCATTCAGGTGTGACATAATTGTACGCATCTCTTACCTAAATTTATCGTGAGATTGAATTTGCTGTACTACGTACCCGTGAAAGTATGCATTTAATTTTGTCTACACTCATTACTTCTTAGAATCTCGGTGCCTTACATATTTTTGCATTTACTTGAAACCATTATCATACAGATGCATACATATATACATATACATCTGTGTATATACTTATATGTATAAAGGTATGCTTGCATATAGGTACATGTTCTTCGCACTTAGTTTGTGCGCTAATTTTTGTCTATGGCTTGGCGTATAAATTGTATTGACATGCAAATCTGTTCACATAGTACCCCGTTGACTTTTGTATATGTGTAAAATATCTGTTTGCGTATACAATATTATCTCTGAATATGTGGAATTTGCGATGATGTTTGTTGATACTCGATAAACTCGGAAGATACTCTGGGGTGAATCTTGCTATCTGCATATCATATTCCCACGAACTGTCATTGAACGTCGCTCGCTTTCAATTCTATACTCAGACGTGATGGAGTGCCGTAGACTGCGGGAGTGGGTTATTTCCGATGGTGCTGATTCTGATGAAATCTCAGCAACGCGTTATGCCTGGATGAATGCAACGGAAGGTCAGCTCTGGGAAGATATATGCCCCACATTTACGAGCAAGCAATATCATCGAGAGGTATTCTTGCCTCAATGTCATTTGAACACACCATTACGTATGAATGATTGAAACTCAACCTACGCGCGTGCTGAGGTTTCTGTAGTTTGCTGTTGTTCAGGACTTTGCCTCTCTTCTGTCAATAATATTTGACGGCGCACCGGATCTATAACGATGCTCAAATAATCACGCGTGCCATTGATCACGGGATATCAAGAAGGAGCATACTTGTGCGAGCTTAACAGATATATATATATAATTGTGATATTAAGCAGTTGGTGCCCGTCGTTTTGTAGTTTTGCCTTTTTGCTACTGGGTGCGTGCGTTCTTATGTGTTTTCATCAATATGTTCACGCGTTCTGAGCCTACCTTTGTGGATCTTCATATATTTCTCACACCAGATGGGGGACAAAAGTTTGCGTTAACGTGTTCTAATGCACCCTGCGCTCGTAGTCGTTTACCGACAGTTGAGCCAGATACTCGTGTACACGCAGTCAAATAGGTAAGAGTATCTGGCATATACTTTATCTCGAGAATTCAGTTTAAAATGGTATGAATCTAGAGTAGATATTCGTTTATTTCATGCGCCTTAATAAGCACGAAGGCATATTCATATCCCTGCCCTGTTTAGAAGTTCAGAATGAGATCGGATTTATGTACCATCGTTATTCAATGCTGTGTCTTGTTGATTGAACCTGAGGTGGCGGTCGGTGAAGTTGATCAGCTTCAAGGGGAACAGTATCTCCGGTACCCATACTAACAAGACGTCCAAATCATCGTTCCTCTCAGACATCGACATTAGACTGGACCTATAAACTGGCAGACACCGATGTACTGGTTTTGGCCACCGGTCACCACTTTCAAAAGGAGGATCGCACGCTCTCGAAAGCTTTCCCGCAGATGATCAAAAATGTAATTAAATACTTGAAAAGGATAAAATATACCGGCAAGGTATGTGCAGTTATCTGTTGTAGCACTCAAGATGTATGTGTTAGAGTGCATGTTGGCATTTACATTCAAGAGTCCAACTATATATCACGATTAAACTACTGCCTGTTCTCTCATGCGCCACGTGGATCACTAATCTGGCAAAGTGTGGTACACATATGTCGCCGACACGCCCGGTCTGTATAATACTGAGCGTAGCAACGGTGTTGACTAGACACTGTCGTGACGTCCGCTTGGGATCTACTCGTACGACATTCTGTGAACATATTTTTGAAATCTCGCACGCAACTACTTTGTACCTTCTCCTTCTTGTCGTACCATACATTTCAATCGACTTAATTACAAATCGATATAGGTAGATACAGTTGCCTACCCGCCTAATCACCGATAGATTGGATATATATATGCTTTTAGGCATCCACAAACACATATTTCAAAGCACGAATGTCTTCCTGTGTACTTGCAATGCGCTCGCAAGGGCTACTGTTTCCAACGGACCTTGTCTGGTAGCACGGGAGCTGACTCGCCATTTGTGTCTTGTCGAAGGTGTTTTTATGTTAATGTCTCATAGTCTATCTTGGCCTCGCAGATCATAGTGTCAACAGCTCCACCGGGACACGAAAATTGTGACGAATATAAGGTGCCAGTTTCTGAAACACCAGCCCCAGTCCCCACAGAGTATCATTGGGAGGGCATAACAGCCGTAGAGTTTTTGTGGAACGAGACTTTCCACAAGTCGTCATTGAGGGACAATTTCTAGTATGTATCAAATCGTACTATTTGTTGCGAGTAATATTTATCTTATTTCTTTTCGTGCACAATGTCGTAGCTTACCCTTTGGAAGCAACTTGTAATAAATATGAATAAGTACCGGATACTTTTATTCGTATGACAATGTACTAGAGACAAAACGCGCAACGATCACATATTATATACCGTCAGTGACCTAATAGGTGCTTTACTGGCCAGGGCTGGTGAATATATTTCTTACAGTCAGTCATGTCGATTCCTGTGCTTAGTTATGAGTGTTGCGCCATTGCTCAATCGGCTTTTTTACATCTCGCAGTATACTCAATGTCACCTTCTCGGATCTTCGGCCGGATGCGCACTTCGGTCAAGGCGATTGTCTGCACTACTGTTCGGCGGGTGTGCCTGACAGTTGGGTGCATGCGCTCTATAATTTACTTTTACAAGTGCTGTACTAGTAATGATTAAATGCAAAGTGTGCGAGCTTGATTCCAGAGTGTAGACCCTCGGGGCTATGATATTCAACAGCTAGTATATACATTTATTTGTTATCATCCGACATGTGTCCTCAAACTTTAAAGCTATTTTCAGATACAACATGTAGTGATTCGTGATTCTATTGGCTCATTTGATTGTATATCGCATCATGAAGTCCTGCACTTTATTGCGAAGAAAAACAAAATGTGAGTATTTATTTATGAAAAGCTACCTTGTATTTGAAATGTTTTGATGGTGGGCCCGGTAGGCCACCCGCTGGGAGGAGGGTTAAAAATGCGATAAAACGCAATCATGAATGGTTGTTGTCCAAATTTTATTGTGAACCACACTGTCTCCCTCCCCCTCCCCCCCCAAATAAAAGCTAGATCCTACTTATGTATTTACATTCTGTTTTCTTTGTTCCCCAATCAAGCCTGGAGTCCTGGACTGCCTTGCACTTCTTGGAATCAATTATACCTTCAATTGACTTCTATATTTCGCATACGGCATACTGGTAATACCCCACGGCACAGGCTACAGCCCTACATTCTGCTCTCCACAGTTCCCAGCTCCAAGCTCAACTAGAGTACACATTTACGTATATTTCTACAAAATAGTCAAATGAATTACCAACAGTCGCCAGTCGATCAACCCGTCCGCGGCACCCCCGTATAGTGCACAGTGCACACGGACTGCCTTTATAGAGGGTATTTGTTAATCACTTTGTGTGAGCCGTGTTGACATTGAACTGCTGGTTCATCGGTCACCCACTATTGCAATACATTTTTGACAAAAATCATATACAGCACTGTCAAGTGTCAAGCTCAGCTACAGATATTTTATTTTAAAACTCTATCCTAAGATAGTTGCTTAGCAACCTATAAGAAGTTGCCACACTATGATAGGCATGCACGACCTCGGATATGGAACTAAAATTATAGAAAATAGCGAAAATACGCAAAAAAAAAAAAAAAAAAAAAAAGTATAACCAATATATATAATATATATATATATATTTATATATATATATATATATATATGTGTGTGTGTGTATGTGTATGTATATATGTATATGTATATATATATATATATATATATATATATATATATATATATATATATATATATATATATATATATATATATTATAGATTATATATATATATATATTTATATATATATATATATATATATATATATATATATATATATATATATATATATATATATATATATATATATATATATATATATACGCAACTTTTACAATTGCTGTTTATGTTCAAGTCATTATATTCCTGGAATGACATCACCGTCTGCCATTCCACTCACATGATTCCTTAGAAATTTTACACCAGCAGGGTATAAAAGTGTAGAACAGAAGATCCTTCTAGCCATCTGTTCTCCTCGCGGCCAATCGTGAGAGTAGACTTTACAACTCCTTCCGGCAGATCACATCGAAATTTTGCGAACCATGAAATACGCCAATGTCTGCAACAACAACAAGATTTCATCACAGCCTTGCAGAACCAGGTTGGCGTCCAGGCATTGCAACTGGAAATTTTAGCCCAAGACCCGACTAGCACAGCACTGCGAACTCGTACAAACGGCCTTCAGGCCTTTGCGAACACCGGCTATATAACCCTGACTATTCCCATCCCATTCGTAGTTTCCATCCTATTAGCAATAACTCAGTTTTTGCCTGGTGGTTTCAGAGCAAGGTAGCACTAGAGTCTCCGGTCTCCACAGGCGAACCTATCGAACTATTCTTCTTTCTATTTTGTCAGAATGTACGCGTCCGTGTACCACGCCATAACTGGTACGAACGAAAAGCAGAACCGGTAAAACGTGAACTCGATGATCATATTACTTATAATAACTAACTCCTCCGAGATTTGGATCAATCAGCAGTTGCCTGCACCACCCCTGAAAAACAGCTCAGCACTGCAGGGGATTATCTGTGAATTAATTCCAGATATTTTACATATTTGTGAAGGCGCAGCTGTAGCATCTCTAGTCGAAAACAAACATCGCGCAGCCCACGGCGTCGCCGGGTAATACGTCGAGACTTCCGAGCAATCGTATAAAAGAAGCAGGAATCTGCCCTCATCAAGGGAGCATCCAATACAGAAAATCGACCGAACACGGATTGGCAGACCGCACACCCACCCGATACTAAGAATAGATAGAGGTCGAGGACACAATACACGTGGTAATCGAAATAAGTAAAATACCAATCCTTTCGAAGGGGTCACGAATCCTTTTGAAAAGCCAACACCCTAGACATACACACTATTCGTATACATGTCGGAAAATCAGCACGCATCATAAACGGAAATTCCAGTAGTACCAGCTGATACACAGAGACTTCTCGCACAATTTTTTTAAGACGGCACAGCAAATATCGCAGCGTGGCGTGGAGCCGGGGCCTCATAGACATTCACGAAGTAGACGAAAAAGTTGCCATGGCGGAATACAACAGACAGGAAGCAGCGAGCTACTTTCGTCGTATCAACGAGGATGTACATGACGGTTTCGTTCTCGCGAAGTCAGGAGGACGAGCACGCATCATGGTAGCCCTTTGATCACCAATTAACACTAAAAAACCTTCAATTTCAAGATAGAGGGGTTAGACCTCGTCGCCATCACAGCACGCCCATCAGACTATATGATGACCACGGATTTTCGGTATGGTTTCTTTGCCTTGAGAACCATCGTTCCAAATGGTGCCAGATACGGGGACCGCAAGGCCACCTATACGAGTACCTAGTGCTATCGATGGGACCAACCTTTAATCCGTATTGTTTTAACTGTCTGATGAACGTTCTACGAACACTTAGCAGAACCAAAGCGATTCGAATCGTCCTCTACGCCGACGACTTGGTGTTGTTATGCCCACGTACGATTTTAATCATGTATCGTGTTAGCGTGCGGTGTGGGGACTAATAGTAAAGTGCTAGTGTAACTAAAGTATGGTGCATTCGAATCACCCTCAGTTATATACTGATGGTGTTTGTACTAGTGTTCAAGCACTTGGGTTGGCCAGGGTAAAAACTCATATGATCAGTATGAGAAACCTGATGCAGAACACTTTAGCACTCGGATATATTTTCTAGAAATAAATATATCATATTCTCTGTTACCACACTCAGTCTCGGACCTCGGCTCTCGGCTAGCCGATGGCCCGTATTCTATAAATATAATAATCTGAGAAGAAGTCTCAAATTACTCCGTTCTCTCAGGCTGACCCACCTATACATATTAATTTGAGAACAAGTCCCAAATTACTCTCGGGCTGACGACGTAAAACGTTATTAACGTATATAGAAATACGCCTACTACTGTAGTCTCTCACATCGCAATTTCATAGTCAATATCGTCCACAAACTGGGATTACGTCTAGCGTTAGAAAAGGGTAACTGGATCACACTAGTTCGAGCAGCAAACCATCTGGGAGTATATATAGACTTGGCTGTAAACATCTACAGATTGACACACGCTCCGGATCAGCGTCAAGTAGTTGGAGAAGTCATGTGTCATCAACTGAGAGAGAAATTCATCGAGAAACCTCGCATTCACTCGCTCACTACCGATGCTTCGACGATCAGAGGGGGCAGATCCAGACGTCCTGGAATTACGAGCAATAGTTCGATGCCTTCATCATTATTGGTGTCCCAACAGCTCCATATACAACAACCGATTCTGGTACTCGCCGACTCCACGACAGTACTCGCGGCATTACATCACTGCCAATCACGCAGCTACCTCATGAATCAGGAACTTATGACTTTGGCGTCAACCATACATCGCCTCCAAGCGAGATGGATGGTCGCAATTGCATATCTCCCAGGGGCCCTCAACTCAAAAGCAGACGCCCTCTCGCGATCAGGAAAGCTGCCCCAATACAATTGGACAGTCTATCCTGACGTAACGCATCAATTATACGCAGATTAGGTCCCGCAAGTGAAATAGCAACCACAAGGTCTTTTTCGGGCCGTGTACTACCAACAATTAGCTCACCACGGCGCAAAGCAATAGTTCAATGCCTTCATCAGTTTTGATATCTCAACAGCTTTATATACAACAACTGATTCTGATACTCGCCGACTCCACGACAGTACTCGCGGTATGAAACCACAGAGTCTTTTTCCGGCCATGTACTACCAACAATTAGTTCACCACGGCGCAATAGCGGTAGCCCACGCTTACCACCTGCAGTGGAACAAGCAAGTACATCTTCTCTTACCACCACCAGCGATGGTGGTTCAGCTCCTTCAGATATCCGCTTACAGAGTACCACAGCAATACTGATCGCCCCTTTATAGCACCAAACTCCCTGGTGGCCAGAACTATGCAATATGGCACGCAATCTCCGCCTACTTCAACCGGGAGATGTGTCCTATCTAATCATTACGCCTCAACATAACACCTCCGTAGCGGTTTGTTGCTGTACTAATAGTCCCACACTGCTTGGATGTTTTAGCGTAGCCACTTATCATGATTGGTTCACAATCAATAGAATATCAGACGATACCGCAAGCAATATACCACTGAAATCAATCGATTCTGCAGTATACCACTGAAATCAATCGATTCCGCCGTATTGCCCCTTTAATCGGCCTGTCCCGTGACCAGCCTATAACCACACGGGATGCTGTCATCAGATATCTTACACCTCTCATGAAATATCAGTAGATGACAACAAGATCCATATGGTCAGTGCGAAAATGCTGAAGTGCAGCAAGGTTCTGCAAACTCAATCATCACAGCCAAATGCAATGACAGCCGACATTTGGGGAGAGTTAAAGACGGCGTACAAATCGATATGTCTATCTTGGAAGGTGACAACGACCGAAGAACCAGCACTGGTAGATGCGGGTTGGGTTGCAGCCGTGTTTAACAGCACCTGTATTTTCTCTCTCGGGCCACGTATCTCGTCTTTGAACAATTTTTGTCCGACTCATGATGTGTTTTCAGATACGGATACTACCATGTTCTCGACACTGTAGGTCGCAAGCGACACAACCGGAAACGACATCACATTTACAACACACGCATGATGACCGGTACCATCCACAGAGACTACAGGTCTCATGCCAGATTTTACAGAAAGAACCCTCTTTGATTTATAGAAGTCATTCCGAGTTAGCTCACTCCCGAAAGCTAATCAAGTTGCTTAATATACTCCCGAGAGTTGAGTTAATACTTAACCGACTCCCGAGAGCAAATCAAGTATCTCAACCGACGTCCGAGAGCAAATCAAGTTTCTTAACCAACTTCGGAGAGTGAAGTAGGTCTGCCAACCGCAACATTCCAAAAATAACAGCGGTTCTATGTGATTCACAACTTATGCGGAAAGGCATCCTGTGATAAGCTTGAGATTTAGTTGCAGAGAAGTCGAAATGGAATAGCATCGAAGTGTTAAAGTGTTCTAAAGAAGATCTCTCAATCTGAGCATAGGAGGTTTTACTCTGGCCAGCCCAAACGGCTGAACACTAGCACAAACAATTTGGGTATAAAACCAAACATGAGGTCAGAAATAAATACATACATTTGCACTTTATTTAAAGTCTACTACATTACACGCTAGCAACTTATCAGGTCACTCTTATCTCGCGCTATCAATATGCCCACTGTGAATTCTAAGGATATTAAGACCACTTTTGTCGAAACGAAGGTCGACTGGCTTCCTTGGAAAACTCAGACCATTCTGTCTGTAAATTGTAAAGGAATTCCAACAGTATTAACCGATCCGACTCCGTCTAGAGACCACCGATGGACACCCAAGGAAATCACTGAGGCTTATTGGCTTATTAACCGGATCATTTCTCCAATACTGCAGACGGAGATCATCCAATTCATTGATAAGCCGTGGGAAGCTTTCGCCACACTGCACGCGTTTGAAGCCCTTGTAAACTTCGATGGAAATTACTAGGTTTCAAACTATATTAAACTAAAATACAATTTAGTCAGTTAGGATTTAGCAGTGGTAGCTTGTGTAAGAATGATCGGGACTGCCTCTTGTTAAGAGCCTAAATATCCTCGATCACACAGGGCGTACCTCTAGCTGTTCTTTATTGAATAATTTTCACTAGAAGTACTAAGTGTTCATGGCCACTTGCCTAATTTGTAAATAGACATAATAACGTAAGTCACGTTAATACATTAGCTGATATAAATAAAGTTCCATCTGAAGAAAAGTTAAAAAAAGAAAAAGACTTATTGGATTTTGGAGATTGGCGGGAGGACCAAAATCTATAAGTAGTAGTTCGGAGATTATAAAATTTAGTTTATAATATCCTACATCTACTAATGTCTCAAATAGGTCCAAGTAGATGAGTCATACCAAATACTCAGGCTATTGGAGCCATCAAAGTGAATTTAGAACACTTTGGAAATATTGGAAAAAGAGCTTGTACTAAATTATTTAAAATACAAATAAAAACCAATGTATTATCTCAATTGATCTTGATATTTTAGACTGACCGGAGGCCATATTTCTACACCCTGACCAAAGATGATTTACAGACATTAGAAGGAAAACTGAACCGCATCATACAAGAACGGAACGAGTCTTACGCCAGTCTTTTCAGTCGTCTCAACACGGCATTTGTTAAATTGAAAACGCCGTAGGTTCGAAGTGCAACAACAGCCTATGCGGTATTCTACGGCAGGCTGTAAACGACGATAATCAGACCGTAAAAAATTATGCTGAAGACACCCGCTATGATGACCATATCGTATGATGAGCTCACCAGTTACCTCGTCGTGTTGGATCCAGACGAAAGTTCATTGCACAGAGTGCACATGCCACAATATCGACAGGAAATTGTGTATTCTGCAACAATTGTGAACAGTCCATTGGGTAATGCCGTAAACTACAAGTTTTAATATATATAAAAATGCGTTGCCGGTAACCCACGCAGTTAGGATCGTAACCATGACGGTCTTAAATCTTAGGATCGACGGATTGACAAGTCTGGTCCTCGTCACGACATGATAGACTACAGATATATGTCCAAGAACAATGACAAGCATAGCCGATCTGATTCAAATCGTGGCTACCGTACACGTGAGGAACGGTACAACAGAAACAGTCACTACCAATACAATTACGATAATCAGCATGATCATGATTCAGGACTACCGAGTAGATACATACAATCGACGCAACTACGACGATGGTAGATATTCACAAGAAACCCAACGTTCAGAAGACAGCGACCGAACAGATCGATCTCAAAGCAATCGACGCCAAGCTCATAAGGCAGACAAGACAATGCAATGTCAGCACAAGTATCCCTACCTGCTATCAGATTGTATTATCCACAATAAACCATATAATCGACAACAAGGAGGTGAACGATCAGTCAGACAAAGATTACAGAGGTGGGTGCTGACTAGCTTGCGATAGTTGTGCCACCATATACGTACTTTCCTCTAAGTACCACAAGCATCATCTCGTCCGCAACATGTGCATAATGACCAGTATGCGCTCGAAGTAAATGATATTACAATCATATATCCGAAGTATGTGGCTCACAGCTAGGAAACTTGGGGGACGTACTCATCGATATGACTTACAAAACTGCAATACTATTGAAATATGGTCTCCGGTCAGTCTAAAATATCAAGATCAAATGAGATAACATATTTGCTTTAAATTGTATTTATAATAATTTAATACGAATTTTATTTTCCACTATTTCCAAAGTGTTCTAAATTCACTTTGATGGCTCCAATAGCCTGAGTATTTGGTATGACTCTTTTACTTGGACCTATTTGAGACGATAGTAGATGTAGGATATTATAAACTAAATTTGTAATCTCTGAACTACTACTTACAGATTTTGGTCTTCCCGCCAATCTCCAAAATCCAATAAGTCTTTTTTTTCCTTTTTAACTTTTCTCCAGATGGTACTTTGTTTATATTAGCCAATGTATTAACTTAACTTGCGTTCTTATGTCTATCTACAAATTAGGCATGTGATCATAAACACAGTACTTCTAGTGAAATTTATTTAATAAAAAACAGCTAGAGGTACGTCCTGTATAATCGAGGATATTAAGGCTCTTACCAAGAGGCAGTCCCGATCATTCTTACACAAGCTACCACTGCTAAATCCTAACTGACTTAAATTGTATCTTAGTTTATATAACGTAGTTTAAAACATAGAAATATCCATCGAAGTAACGTATTTTTCAGTTATTTAGTAGTTACCGTGGTGTACTGCTTCTAGACTGTCTAATAATTTCTTGCTATCCAGCGACAGGACTGTAAGTATTCTATACTACCTTATAGTGGCTATACTACCCAAAAGTAAGCTACACGCTAGTTACTATACCTAGATCTTATTAATTTTCCTGTTCTTGAGCTATTACTATGGCTAAGGAAAATAATAAAGGCAAGGGAGCCGCCAGCTCTAAGCCTGCTAAGCCTGTTGAGGTTCCTGAGGTTACTGGGGACACTGGCCCGTCTGGTACTGAGCCTACCGCTGAAGCTGTAGGGGACGCCGTTTCTGAGCTTGGTTCTGATGAAAACTCTGAGGATGACTCATCGGACCCTAAAGCTTTGAAAGAGGAGGTCTCAACTGCCGCGGAAAGGCTTGCTAGCATCCGTGTGTCTCCTAGTATTGCAGCCCAGGGCATCAGCTCGCCATCTGACCGCGAAAAGTCAAATATTGGAAAGGCTACATCTCCCGAACAAGTGGAGGAATCGTTTCGAAATCGACGGTTTATTACTACTGAACGTCAGCCCAATCCACCTATCAACAAAGATGGCGGCGTTCCATTTCGTGAAATTCCAGTGCATGCCTCGCCACTGAATGCCTCGCCACCGAATGTTGGGGCGGAAGACGCAAATGTTGGGGACGCCATAACTCGACAACGAGTAGTTAGATCTTCTCAATCTTGACGTCATTTGAACCGCAAAGATGAGTTTTTTAACAGAGCTAGCCACTGCCGCAGTTTATGACCCTTCGATCTTATCCCACGTGACCGATATTCTTCCTATACCGAAAAAATATATTATTCTGAGCCGGGGTTCGAACTTGAGGCACTCTGGTTTACCAACCAACAGGGTTATCACTGAGCCAGTTACCGCTGGTGAAATAGGTACAACCTCAACCTTTAAATCCTCTCGACAAACCTAACCCTGTCAGATGCTATGATCGTACGGAGATCGATGAGGCTTACCACCCTCATAACATCGATCCTCATTTACCATCTAACCCTGGTAATCACGACTTTGGTAATCGTTATAACAGTACCTCACTAGAGAGTACCCACTCTAGCACTGAAGACGAGGAAGTGAGAACCAGGCAACAACGTCTCAGGCTATTATGCTCTGATTGGCAAGGGTTTAGGGTTTAGAACGACTCTGACCTTGACGATAAGAAAGCAGATAACATTCGCTATCTAATCGATAACAAGAGAAAGGAGATAGACTCCATCTTGGCACTAGCAGCCCGTAGCACTGAGCGTGAATCTCGTGAACGCTTCGAACCAAGCTTTATAAAGCAGCTAGGTAACGAAAAGGCTGAGGTCGATTTCTCTACTAATGAGAGTACAATGGAGACACCGAAGGCCTTTGACCAACTTAAGGAGTCTGCCAGCCTTAAGGATAAACAGATGATGAATGCCTTTATTCATTTCTGTGAGTCAGAGGAATGGAATACTGTCTTGAAGGCCTATGAGCCCAACTGGAAAGCCCTACCCTGGCGCCAGTTGCGTGAGAATACATTTCACGCTTTCTTTGAAGATGCACGTGACCGTGAACTTCTAGAGTCTCGCAAGACCTTTGCGATCAATACTACTATAGAATAATCGGGACTGCCTCTTGGTAAGAGCCTTAATATCCTCGATCACACAGGACGTACATCTAGCTGTTCTTTATTGAATAATTTTAACTAGAAGTACTAAGTGTTCATGACCACATGCCTAATTTGTAGATAGCCATAAGAACGTAAGTCAAGTTAATACATTGGCTAATATAATTAAAGTTCCATCTGAAGAAAGTTATAAAATAAAGAAAAAGATTCATTGGATTTTGGAGATTGGCGGGAGGACCAAAACCTGTAAGTAGTAGTTCAGAGATTATAAAATTTAGTTTATAATATCCTACATCTACTATCATCTCAAATAAGTCCAAGTAAATGAGTCATACCAAATACTCAGGCTATTGGTGACATCAAAGTGAATTTAGAACACTTTGGAAATATTGGAAAATATAATTTGTATTAAATTATTATAAATACAATTTAAAGCCAATATGTTATCCCATTTGATCTTGATATTTTAGACTGACCGGAGGCCGTATTTCTACATTGAACACTAGCGTAAATACCTTAGGTATAAAACTAAAGAGGAGGTCGGAAATAAATATATACATTTGCACTTTATTTAGTCTACTACATTGTAATCTAACAATGGCAGCGACCTCGCAAAATTAACCTTTCCCCAATACAGTTCGCTGTGGACGTGATTGCGGGAGTGGTGGTGGAGGGGATGGATGTGATCTCAACTCAATCTAAATATTGCTCTGTGAACTGGCTGAGAACTTTCGTTCATCCAGAACGTCTTTCTGACGGTTCTCTAATAGTAGGTAATAGGAGTAGACAACATAAAACATTGGGCGGAGGGGACCGAGAATTTTACTATAGAGGCCGACTCGCTATACGCGTACATATAATCCCCCATAGACCATTTAAGTATGTATTTCCGGTTATAGGTGACATAGATTATGTACCGAAAACTAATACTTGACTGTTGTTTCGGTAAAGTTATTTTTTCATTTTATTTCAGTCAACATTCATTACTAATAATATAGACAGTGTCATATAGTCTCAGCCTCTCAGGTCTGTGATATTAATATCAAAAGAAAAGTACAGTACTAAATAGTATATTATACCGAGTGGGTTTGAATTTTTGACGAGAGTGTAACTCGCAGAAACTCGATATACTAATGTCCTTTGAAATCGTCAGTAAGGTTGAGGCCATTCTCAGGCTGAACTAAAAGGATGAGCCTCATGTACTGTGTGAGACTTAAGTATTAAAATAACTAAAGCCATCTTACATTGTTTTCCACATGTGTGTAAACGTGCACGTTGTCAATATATTATTTGAGTGCACGACTGTACACCACCGGTGAAGTGCACACGCATAACGTTCGGTGCTTAGGCCAGGGTCACCTTACGTGGGCCCATAAATATCGACCCTGCCTTTGCGGATGGCGGTTTAGACACAGGCTCAGGCGCTAATATTTTAAAATCGTAGGTGCCGTATAGAGATATTTTAAGTTGCACGACTGAGTGCAAGGACAATATTGTAAAGTGCGATGACCCTCTACGTTAGAGAGAAGAAGCTAAAATATAGAGGGAAACGAACTAGCGTCCGAAGGAAAGATGCGATTTTCTCAAAATCGTGCATAAATACAAATGTGCTTCAAAAACTATATGCCGTCCATTTGCTGCATTTTACTCCGGTTGTTGTTATTTTGTAGACATCAAATGGTTCCTGCAACCTTAAATTTCAACCACTGGGAGTGCAGTTTATTTGTTTTCATTGTTTTGCCAATATTTTTAAATTTGGGACCTATCTTTTATCAAAACAGTTTTTCTTCTTGTTTTGAAAAGGAAACAATTTGCCATATGTATTTTCAATTTTGTTGTTATAAATAGTTAGGCGGAGCCACATAATATCTCTAAAATCTAAGCAATATGAACGTATGATCTTGCCTTTCTCTACTAGTATTCTGAATGGGAATCACCACCTGCAGCCTGCCAACAGGGTTTTTTTTTTCATAGAATTTCATCAGTACGAAGGTTGAAATAGATCTACATTCTACAAAAGGCTTGGCTCCGGCTTTTCCTTATCACCACTTCATTTTATCTAGTAGTAGAGATTCTATTCATACGGGACTAAAAAATATATTTCGTAATTTGTAGAAATGGACCAATAACAATCATACTTAGTTGTCATCCTATCTCGATAGATCGCTCATTTTGGTCATAAAATACATTTTTATTATTATGAAAATGAACTCATCTGACTCTGTCATAATAGTTATAACTTCGTTATCGATCTTTTTCCGTCCTCTAGTCGTATGCGTCTCAAATCTCAAATCTCGAGTCAACTTTCAACGACGAGATGAATATTTGAAAGAGATTTGGAGGAAGCTCAAAGTCTTAAAAGTCATAAACTCTCAAACTTGAAACCGCCTAATGTATAATAATGAATCTACTTTTGGGCCATGACGGTCCAGGTATTTGGTTGGTGGACTACGAATTTCTAGATCGACCTACAAATGTCAAGTTTTGTTTGTTCTGGTATGTAATCTGGTTTGTATATTTGAAAAAAACAAACCAAAAAAAACAAAATATACAAAAAAATAAATACGAAGTCTTTTATCGGAGTAAAGTTCTGAATTCAAGACCCGACTCGAGTCTCGCAGGCGCGAGTCCTTTTTCAGGCTTTTTGAGGACCCAACGGCCGACAGCCCGACCGCCCACAAACGGAAGACGAAGTCCGAAGGCGAGTGCGACGAGTCTGACAGACTTAACACTCTGTCTGCTAGGCCAGGTGCAAGTCGGCTTTAGGCCTTTAGGCTTTTATAGGCCGGGACGGGTCAACAACTCGAAATTATTTATGCAGTTGAAAATAGCCAACAGTTGTATGTTAATTTTTAGAAATCAATTTTGTAGATACCGAAAGGGTAATTGTAATTAGTAAACTACGGGTTACAGGCTAAAAAGGTCAAAATGGTTCAAATAAACTAAATGCAGGCTACAATAGAACTGTTTCACATTTTTATTGACCTGTACCACTACTGGCACTAAATAGTACTATTTGTTTATTTTATTTTTATTAGATAGTATTCTACTCCACGCCTCCCCGGCTCCTGAAAATAGACACCCACACCATAGCCTCCTAAAAAACTAAAAGACACCCACTCCCACAGTCCTACAGTATGCGATGGAAATGCCACGCGGTGCCACTATGTATCACTACTTTTTTAATTTTTCTAAATAAAAATAAAAATAATAAAAAAGTCTGCTCACTTGCAACGATAAAGTCATAAAGGCTAAAGAGTTAAGACTCCAGACTCGACTTCAGGAGTTACAATAGGAACAAATTTTGGTTTGGAAAATTAAAACACAATTCGAAAAAAAAAATGTAATGAAAGGTTTTACTCTTAAAAATATTTATTGCTTAGACTTGAAAAAAAATTAAAGATCGGTTTCACACATGAGATTTAATGGGCCCGCAGCCAGGCGCCAGCTACAGCAGCAGTAGCTAGCGCTAGCCCACTGTCACTGAAAATTTGTTCAACATCTGAGATATTTGAATCCAATCGATACATATATAAGAGACATCAAAGTGTTCGTCTATCGTTAAAATTCCTCTGATACAACAATTACCCCAAATATCAATTCCTTTCCCAACCTACGCGTGAGAATATGACGAGATCGAATTCAGAAAACTTGAACATGGATGTGCCGTCTCGTATAAGTCGCTGCAACTTAACTAGCGACGTGTCGTACATGATACACCTAGACAAGAAGGTTTATTACGGAGGTGATCAAATCTCAGGGTTTGTCAATATGACGGCCCCTCGAGTGACCTTCTTTCACAAGACGTGTATCAAGAAGGGTCACAAGTCTCCGACCTGAAATCGAATCTTTGGATTCAGTGTTTTTCAAGCCCGATTCGTGTACTACTGCCACTGTGAAAAACATCGGCCGTGGCACTTTCAAATGTCCGAATTCTCTTCAGCCCATAAGTGAGAATTTTCAGAGCGAGGAGCAATTTGGTGGTAGATCTGATTCAAAAGCTGGAATCGGCTTGAAGAAAAAACTGCGAAGTTTATCTGCTTCAAATTATATATCATATCCCTCGAAAAAGCGAGTAACTTTAGCACACTTATCAGCTATTGGAAACCCCGCTCCTTGTATATCATTTTGATGTACAGGATGCACAGTATACAGGGACTACTGATAACAAACAAAGTACTCCATCAATACAATAAATAAACGTATTTAATGATTTATAACTCAAACAAAATCACTTCTTATAACCGAACAAAACCGTCTTAATTAACGCTAGTAGAGATGTGAGTCGAGAATACTTTCTGCTTTTAAATTCGACAGTCGCAAGCAATTCTGGAATAAACAATTGGGTCAACCTTGTACTTTTATCATGAACGTGAATCGGAACGCTCTTCTAAGTGTACGCCTGCAATGGGATAGTGTTTGTATATATCTATCAGTCACTAATATTTTGTACATCTTGGCAATCATTTAAAGAAAGAGGTAAAAAATAAGACATTGTGCATGACGTATTAGATTTCTGTCATATATATTTCGTACGCTCTAGATTCTGAAAATAAATTAGCCTTGTCCGTGCGGCACGTGGCCTTCTAGATGTCTATCATTACATGGCATAATAAATCCATGTTTCGGAGTATTCCGGATCTCGATAATTCAATTATTTCGGATTAACAGCAGCAATACGGTGCATTTCTTATATCTCACAGGAAAAGGGCATAAATTATTCGTTTGTTCTTAATACATAGAAGATCGCATAGCACTCTATATCTCATTTAGAGAGATATTTATGGGTGTGTATGTATTAATAAAGGAAATGTTGAGGGAACGAGATTTATACATAAATATTTCAATTTAGAGGTTATGAAGACAAGAACTCTATCATTTATGATGGTGAACGAAATCGCATTTGGGCGCGCGCGAAAATATGTTTTGAATTTTATATTTACATAAAAAAACATGTCGCGTATTTTGAAGAAGAGTGAAATCATGTATTTATATATTTTATTTAGCTTCATAACGACAAACAAAACAAAAATAGTATGTATTTATATAAATTGTACATATGTACTAAATATTTGTTTTTTTTTAAAAAACCAATACAAAAAAATACGACCTTTTTTAAAGTTTCCTTATGTTGCAAATATATTTTAAAATACACTGATTGAGCTGATGATAAGAAAGGTGGACGAATGGATTCTGAATCTATTTGCCACCACAATAACATCTTGACTAGGCACCAGAACGAATATATACTTATATCACAAGTACATGTTACCATTCAGCTTACATGAAGTGAGAAATTTACTTGCAGGTATAGTACAATTTTTTTCACGACTCGAAATCAGAAAGTCCCAGGAGTGTAGCAAGAAGTACTTGAACCTTATCTTTTATATTTCCATCGGCGTTCATATACATAACGATGGCCGTGACAAGTAAGTCATCTGACACCCTCTCCACTGTTGATAGCGGGAATCCGCGCGCTGCTGAAGAAGCTACGCTAAAGGAACAGATTCTCGCTCTCAGAAAAGAGGTACTTTATTAGTATTTATGTATTTATAAAATATGTATGCATGTATGTGTAATTAGATACACACATGCACACAAAAAAAAAACACCACACACACACACACACACACACACACACACATACACACACACACACACACACACACACACACACACACACACACACACACACACACACACACACACACACACACACACACACACACACACACACACACACACACACACACACACACACACACACACACACACACACACACACACACACACACACACACACACACACACACACACACACACACACACACACACACACACACACACACACACACACACACACACATATATATATATATATAGACCTAGAGACCTAGTGCCCAACAATGATACAGAAAAATTTATTCATCAGTGATATTTTCAACCACAGAATGAGACTTTAAAAGCCGAACTCATAAAAACCAATATCTGCGCTCCGGAGATGAGCGAAGAGCTCAAGATGTTGAACAGAAGCAACACCGCAATGGAGGCGGCCCTTTTGAGTGCACATAGATGTTCCGAAGAAGTGTGGGAGAAGCAACTCAATGCCAGCAAGCATCAGGTATGAGTATAACTACTGCGTAGATGGAGGACGGGTTTGATACATTTCTTTACCAATTTCGCGACACGTGCAGAAACTTTGTATTTGGCGATTAGTTGTACTCTTTGCAATTTTTCGTGCTTTTCCAATGCGGCAACTCAAATAGGAGTTTCTGATTGGGTTGCACGTGTAATGTTTGATGTGGTGTGATTTAAAAGACATATGTGTGAGTACCTGTTTTTGTGCAAGCTCAGTTTTGTATGAAAGTACCAGACTTGCGTATGTAAAAAAATTGTGCGTGTCTGTATACACACCTACACACCTTCGTGTATCAAGCGGAGCAAGTTGATTTGTGCTTGTGTCTCACACAAAATATACAACTCTGTGTAGGTTTGCTTAGGAGAAACCTTACTGATGCATATCGAAGTTAGGCAAAGCGTTATGGGTCGCATGATTATTTGTGAGTCTCTCCGTTGGTAAGTGATATTTCAGATCATAGTCTGCTTTGATTAGTCTACAAGCGTATGGATGATAATTTCATAGCATGCATACAGTAGTCTATCTGTTTTTAGGTACAAATGATTTTTGATGTTCGAGGTTGATACGTAATACAGAAGGGTAAAAGCAGATATCGACCTGCCTGTTGTGAGAGAAGATTTGCGAATATTTCATGTACACGGATAGCTCACAAGGCTTAGTT
>LUCW03000588.1:85000-92122 GCA_001586965.3 Sphaeroforma sirkka
TGTCAATGACGAGAAAAGGTGACTTAATCGAAGATTGGTTGGTTTATATCAATAGAGGCGGAACGGCGGTAGTCAGAATTTGAATGAACCTCAGTCTACTGAAACTATGTCTTACTGTCAATGAATGAGGCTCTGGGAAAAGCATACAATCGACGGGAAAAAGCTATTCATTCAAACGGTGTTGTGTTTCAGTTGCTGAAACGCATAAAAAGAAATGTTGTAATAGATGAACACAAATATGGTGTTTGAAAGGTTACATGAGAGGTGTCATCTGTGATTTGTTACTGACATCATGTACAGCTGCAATCGGCCGTATACATGTTAGGCATTTTGATCTCCAGAAATAGACAT
Organism: Sphaeroforma sirkka; assembly: GCA_001586965.3. NCBI lineage: Eukaryota > Ichthyosporea > Ichthyophonida > Sphaeroforma > Sphaeroforma sirkka. Next base: position 85,352 of record LUCW03000588.1, read on the forward strand.
TGAAAGTATGTGTTGGGTATTCTGTATATCTGGCTTGCGCAATTGGTCGACAAGAGAATTCAGTACACCACTGCACTGGTGAAGCATTCCTAGTTACATTGCGCATGAGGCGGCAATGATGCGTGGTATCATCTATTTCTATACACACGAGGGTGACCTCGCTACATTTGTTTTACCTATGAATGTTCACACGGTGTCGAACATACATGTCGACATACTCACACGTAAACGTACCTATTGATATATGTACATGGTAATAAAATTTAGATATTACAGTACTAGTTCAAGTCATAAAAATACCTTGAAGAAGATAAAGAGACTGAATAGACCCAGAATCAACGCTATCAGAAGGAAGGGACCGAAAATCAGTACCAGTCCACCAACGTAGTCGCTGTTGAACCCGAACGCGTCCGTTCCGTATAATCTCGGTGTGTTGTGGAGGTTGCTGAGATAAGCAAGTCAAACGATAGATTTAGCTGTACTCTCAACCTCAGAACCAGACAAGCATATCAACGCAGAAACGGAGAACCTACGTCTCACTCAAGTAGCTGGTGAGAAGTACATAGAGCACGTATCGCGGAAGTCAGTACTTGTACACTCTGTCTTACTCACATGAACTCCACACCACAACCCAATAAATCACACAGGTTCAAGGAGTCTCAGCGTACTTACTCAGTATTGCTAGAACGCTCGTATTGCGGAATACTATACAACAAGATGTCGTCGATTATATAGAACGGGGTGTACAAGCCAGCAAGCTTAGCCCAGTTTCGGAAGAAGTCAGTGGTCTGGTTATTGACACTGAAAGAGCCATTAAACAGCGATTCAAAGGCCAAACCAGACCCGTCCGTCAGTGTGGGGGGTGTTTGCGGCGCTGTGATTGGCTCTTGCACCTGAATCGAATTCGTGCACGCAGTGACAGTGTCAAATAAGTGAGCACATAATTCTGACTGCCGTGGCAGGTGTAGACGCGTACCGCTTACAGAGGATCATGTGTAAACGCAAGTAGCCGCAGAGAACAGCACGTATAAAAGTGTACAGTGTAAGTATAAAATACAACGTCTTTATCCGTAGAGCGTTGCGATGCGGAGTACCAAAATATTCCCGGTCGATACCTTGTCAATCCTATGCTAGGTGTAAGTGCTGGAGCACAACAACCACAATACAAAGCTTCTCATCTACGAGTTTAAAATGTAAAGTCATGCACACTCTACTGCGCTACGCGTAATCGTAGGCTGATACAACACAAGTGGGATATATATTATAAAGAGTTTAAGAATCGCTTCTATCGACTAGTGCACGCAGGTGGTAGCTTTGCACAGACAACATTGAGACGTACAAAGTCCTCGACTGTGCAATTGATTGGGCCGTTGACTGGGTTGCACCGTGGCTTGAAGACCACGCTATATCCAGTCTGTATATCTGCGGGCACCTGAGCGGCAGCTGTGTAACGAAGAGATGTCGCGAAGAGAGTTGAGGGGAACAGAACAGGTTTACAGCAACCGAATAATACAAACCCCATAAAGTATATACAATCCCACGCATGTATATGAATATATTCCAGCACTCGTACTAGGCTTATACAGAATAAATAATCAAATACATATACACATACATACACACACAAACACACACACATACACACACACACACACACACACACACACACACGCACAAACACACACACACACACACACACACACGCACACACACACACACACACCACACACACACATCACACACACACACACACACACATATATATATATATATATATATATATATATATATATGTATATATATATATATTTAAATATAAATTGACACAAATATAAGTATTTATATATATATATATATATATTGTTGTAAATAATAGTAATATATATATATATATATTTATGTATTTATATATATATAAGTACACACACACACACACACACACACATATATATATATATATACATATTGCAGTTGGAAACTAACTTAGAGTTGCGGGATAGTCGGTGGAGATGTACTGGGCACCCGAAGTGCTCTGGCCTTGACCAATTGCTGCATCACGCTGAGTTGTGTCACCCGAACGTGCCTCTATAGAACGTAGTCGTATAATAAATTTATATGAGATCGAAGTGGTAATGTTAGCAATAGTACTTGAGCACGAGTGCGATATACGGATGAAGGAAAAATTTGAGTGGATTCAGTTCTCTAAAGTCGACGATACGCTCTCGAAATCATGGTGGAGCGTTTGAAAGATAATAATGAGAATTAAAACAGAGAAAGTACTGAAGGTTGGCATAGCAAAACCACCTACTTCGGACTTTACAATTGGGTTGGTGCTTACTGTGCACCCACCGACCATCATCATATATTTGTTTATTACTGCCGGTGTATGCAGCTTTTTTTTGTACACAGAATCCCGGAGACGTAGCACAAACACGCAAAGACCATGCACACCACACTCACTTTCATTGATGCTAGAACAAATACTTAACATACCATTAACACTTCACTAACACCCACTTACCTATGGTGATAGCATCTGTCCGGGTACTAGACTACTAATGTCATTGCCAGCTGACTGTGGCTGCAGCACTTGGTTGCGAAGTACAAATGCACAGTCACCACTCGAAGGTTCGCTGAATACGAACATGAGTTTGTCTTGGAGTGTTGCGTCGCCGTTGGCGTACCTAGTGTTGATTCCACCGGGGCCTTGGAGTGTGAAGATCACTTTGCCACGACTGTAGAGGTAAGGACTAGTTTAGTGTCTTGTTAGCTTTGCAGCCAACGTGTGCGACCCTTTGCGTGACAGTGGCTATACGCAAAAGCAGAGTACGGTCGTACGATATCATGTGTAACAAATTACTTTGTATAGAGGAATCCATGTCGGACGCCGTGTGTGTTACATATAATGTGAGGCGAATGCTTTGCGCCCGGTGCTCTGTCGTCAAATCACTAGATACTTATGGGTGAATAATTATACATAATGAAATATACACGTGTAGTAGGAAGCTTGTGTAAAACAATAAAAACTATATGCGTCTTGTATATAGACACGCACACAATACAGATCTCCGGAACAATGTGAGTTGTACAACCACCGTTCCGCTCAGTAACATACGTTTGGGCAAGTGTTGGCCAACCAACAGTAGTGACTGTGGTTCGCAAGTCCGTTTGATTTCCCAGGGCCATGATGTGGTTGGGCATGATGATATCACTCGCGTTTAAGGCGTCATTGTCTACAGTGAAAACACTTCTAATCTCAGCTTCCAACTCTGTCAAGTCGGCTTGCACGGGCGTGGTGAATCCGAGTGCTAAGGGATCGATAATCGGATCTTCCGACACCTATTTCGATGGATATGAAGTGGTTTTGTACATTCTTATCTTCCGGACGCAAACTTGATTCGGAAGTAATCTCGAGTTTTAATATGATGTGTATTCTTTAAACTTTTGCTTCTCAAGGGTTGGTGAAGTGCAGGCTTGTCCGTTCGGGGGACAGGAGTGTAGTAAGGGACGCAAACGCACGGTTGCAATTATTAAAACGTTACCTGGATCGAAATCATCATTGGTACATGGTGGGAGTTTGCTGTAGACCAAGCCTTGATTTCCGTTAGGCACTCCACCAATGTGAGGCAGACTGAGAGGGGATCAATATCCTGAGGGTAGTGCCAAAATTAATCAGAGGAAATTCACGTTCAAAAATTAAAGCTGAAGTTGAAAATAGCGAGGTGTTGCTATGAGTATTGGAAATATGACTACCCTAAACCTCCAGCCCATCGGAAGTTCTGTAGATTCTTTTATGTAGATTTGATCCTGTTTCATACTTGTGACATCGAGGTTAGTGAGAAGCAACGAAATTAACATCCATATTGAATTATGAAATTTGACATGTATGTCTACAACAATTACCTGAATATGCAACACTTTGTACCCGGGTTGATCCAGGCCAGGCTGTGCCGTGTCCCTGTTCAGCATTTTCAGAGCGGCATAGTCGCGAAATAGGCCACCGGCGGGATCAGCGAACACATCCAATTCAAAATGTCGGACATTCTGCGTGTCCATTTGCTGTGTGAGACTGACATGTGTGTAATCCAAACCAGGGGCTGAAGTTTGCACTCCTGCAATACTTTCCATCTCTGACATAAGATTCTGTGAATCGAACAAGACATTGAATGAGATAGAAAATATGATGAAGATGAAGTCGAAGCAAACTTTTTATAAAACATTTCCAGATTAGGCACGGGTATATCGATACATACCTACATATATATACATATATACATACATGCATATATACATATATACAAATATATGTATATATATATATTTTATATATATATAAGTGTATATATATATATATATGTATATATATATACATACATTGAAATAAATAGATATATGTATATATATATATACATACACATATAAATAAATGCATACACATATATATATATATATATATATATACATATATATTTATTTTATTCACATCGCACGCACATATGTGGATATATATATACATATCAAATCTATATATGCGTACGTACATATACATATATATATGTTATATGCATATGTATATAATAATAAGTATAATATGTATATATATATATATATATATAATGTATAATATATATATATATATATAATAATATACATATGGATACATGCATGTATAGCATACCTATCAATAATCATCACACACATACACGCACACACAGGGACGGGACATATATATAGGCATATATATATATATATATATATAATATAATAATATATATATAATAATATATAATATATATATATACATAATAATAATAATTATCATTGTGTATAATACACATACGCAATACGCACGTAACACGCACGCACGCACTGCGCGCGCGTATGTATATATATAATATATATCGGTTTTCAATCTATATATGGCGTTATGCGCGCGCGCGCGCATGGCGTATATATATATATATAATATATATATATATACAATATATATAATAATAATCACAACATCAATATCAATAATAATCACTTGCACGTTGCGCACTTGTCACTTGCACACGCGCACGCACACACACATACGCACACACGCGCACACGCGCGCGCACGCGCGCGCGCGCACGCGCGCATATATATATGTATATATATATATATATATATATATATATATATATCTATATAATCGCATATATATATACACACACACATATATATATATATACATATATACATACACACACACACACACACACGCACACACACATACATATATATAATACAATGCACACACATACATATATATATATATATATATATATATATATATATATATATATATATATATATATATATATATATATATATCTGCTATCATTCACAATAAAAAATATGCCAGTGTTTATGCATGTCTTTACAAGTACGACACTCATTTGTATATAACTTGAAATGTATGTTTAATAATTTTTTTACATAAAAGAAGCTTGTTAGATAGTGTTTTTTTAATTTTGGTCATGAAATAGTTGGTAAATGGACAGTTCCTTACTAGATCGTGTTAAAGTTCTGGCTTATTAGATAACGAGTAGTGTCAACGAATTTCAATCTTCTGGTTGCGGTCAAAACTTTTAGAACAAAGGCGAACACTATGTGGGCAGTTCACATACCAGGAGATCAGGAGCTGGTGCTATGTGGTAAGAGTTGTGTGTGCCAAGCATCTGCATCTGATTCATTCTGATGTCCTCGTCCGACACTGTGATAGCCTCATCAATCGGATCTCTTTGTGCACTTACATGATTGAGCATAAGTGCAAAGAGTGCCCATACCAAAACAATGTTCCGTGCCATTTTCGTTTGATACCAACGCGGCATTGTCATTTACGATCGCAGTGAAGTAGTGATATGTGAAGACGACAGGACCGTGGTATACAAGAAAGAACTTCGGAATAATTTACATGCACCAACCTATGCATCACAATTTCAGCAATCTATACTTATGTGAGCACCCCTGTTTCCATCTACCAATGAAATGCTAGGTCGCGTTCAAAGTTGTGATCGGAAAGATAAGAAGGGTCCGATCACTTAGCTGCATATCAGCCGTTTTTCTAGAAACAAAAGCCAGAGGAAAAGTTACTTGGAGATTTCATGGCCCTCTAGCATTTATAAAACGAATATTTTCTATTATATATACCTAGCCGTGACGCCGGTGAGCCCGTGACCCTCTCTAATACATATTTACTAGAGAGAGAAGTGTGGAATTTAATAAGGTAGAGCGGACAGGTCCATAGGGCCCTATAAATTCAACACTGGAATTCAGTCCTACAGGCTAAATAGTAGTGGTAATAGCTACACTATCCAGAATCGCGTGGATATATTCACGCACGTATGCGATGTGCAAAATAAAACCCGCTGAAAACGAATGCGACCTTTACTATATTCCAAAGATAATATGCTGAGTTGACAAATATATCAGGTCGGATTTTGGTCGAGGTTTTATGGATCGACCATATTTCACTACAACGTACTTTTGTGATCTGTAGTCGTCCACACTATAGACCTAAATAACTCATCACAGCTAAATTCTCACATAGTTTTATAGGAGATATTTTACGATGTTGATGGCTGCATATCATTGACGATGGTTCTCATCCACATTCAACGGCACCGGTGGTACATTCAAGAGTGGATATTTAGTTCATCCGCATGACATGTGCCTACACGTAAATATTCACATTGAGTATGTTGGCTATTATCTCATAATATATATATATATATACAAGTTCAC
>LUCW03000589.1:0-26982 GCA_001586965.3 Sphaeroforma sirkka
TGCATCTTCAAAAAGGTGTTAAGTATATTATCACTGCAAACTGGTGCCAGGGTAGAGACTTTCCAGTTGGGCTCATGAGCCTTCAAGATAGTTCGCCATTCACCTGGCTCACAGAAATGAATAAAGGCATTCATCATCTGCTTATCCCTAAGGCTGGCAGACTCCTTAAGTTGGTCGAAGGCCTTCAGTGTCTCCACTGTACTCTCATTAGTAGAGAAATCGACCTCAGCCTGCGCGTTACCTAGCTGCTTTATAAAGCTTGGTTCTAAGTGTTCACAGGCTCATGCTCAGTGCTACGGGCTGCTAGTGCCAAGATGGTGTCTATTTCCTTTCTCTTGTTATCGATTAGATAGCGAATGTTATCCGCTTTCCTATCGTCAGGTCAGAGTCATTCAATAGACGGTCCTCAAGGACTTGCATACCCAGAGCGTAATAGCCTGAGACGAGAGTATGTACAGTTTCTCACTTCCTCATCCTCAGGATTAGAGCAGGAACTCTCTAAGCAAATGAGGTCGATATTACGAGGATGGTAAGCCTCATCGAGTTCCATACGATCATATCCTCTGACAGGGTTAGGTTTGTCAGAGGATGGTCGATGGCAGCATCAGAGCTATAGAGATTAAATTTTGAAATATTTTTCTCTCTCGCCAGTGGTAACTGGCTTAGTAGTAAACATACTGGCTGGTAAACCAGTAGGTCTCAGGTTCGAAACTCGGCCCGGAATTTTTCTTCTTCTTCGGTATAGGAAGAATATCAGCCAAGTGGGACACAATAGAGGGGTCCACAACTGCTGCTGCCGCTAGCTCCTTCAAGAGCGCTTCAGTGCAGTTCAATTGGCGTCGAGATTGAGAGGATCCAACCACTCGTTGTCGAGTTATGGCGTCCTCAGCTTCGGCCCCAAGATTTGAGCTGAATGGAATGGCTTCTCCAACGATGGCGAAACCGAAATTTTCGGACAGGTCAATACTTCCTTTTCACTCCGGATTTGTGCTGGAGTGTCCTTTAGATGTGGAGTTATAATGCCCCCCGACATTCGTATCCACGAATTTTCCAGCCTTTCGACGTTTATCCCCAATATTTGACGGCACGTGGTCAGGGGCAAGCTGGGGTCCTGAGCTTCACTCCTAGGTGATACACGGACGCTGGCGAGCCTTTCCGCGGTAGTAGATACCTCTTCTTCCAAGGCTTTAGGATCCGACGAGTCATCCTCAGAATAATCCTCTGTACCAACCTCAGAATTTGCTTCCCCAACAGTATCCTCGGCAGGCTCAACTCCAGACAGGCTAGGTGTTTCCACAGGGACCTCAGGAACCTCGGCAGGCTTAGCAGGCTTAGAGCTAGCGGCTCCCTTGCCTTTAGAAGTACCCTTAGCCATAGTATTTGCTGGATAGTAAATCGATGTCAGACAGTCTAGAAGCAGTACACTACTGTAACTACTAAATAACTGAAAAATATGTAAACTTCGATGGAAATTACTAGGTTTCAAACTATATTAAACTAAAATACAATTTAGTCAGTTAGGATTTAGCAGTGGTAGCTTGTGTAAGAATGATCGGGACTGCCTCTTGTTAAGAGCCTAAATATCCTCGATCACACAGGGCGTACCTCTAGCTGTTCTTTATTGAATAATTTTCACTAGAAGTACTAAATGTTCATGACCACTTGCCTAATTTGTAAATAGACATAATAACGTAAGTCACGTTAATACATTAGCTGATATAAATAAAGTTCCATCTGAAGAAAAGTTAAAAAAAAAGAAAAAGACTTATTGGATTTTGGAGATTGGCGGGAGGACCAAAATCAATAAGTAGTAGTTCGGAGATTATAAAATTTAGTTTATAATATCCTACATCTACTAATGTCTCAAATAGGTCCAAGTAGATGAGTCATACCAAATACTCAGGCTATTGGAGCCATCAAAGTGAATTTAGAACACTTTGGAAATATTGGAAAAAGAGCTTGTACTAATTATTTAAAATACAAATAAAACCAATGTATTATCTCAATTGATCTTGATATTTTAGACTGACCGGAGGCCGTATTTCTACACTTACCATCCTCGTAATATCGACCCTCATTTGCCAACTAACCCTGGTAATCACGATTTTGGCAATCGCTACACCAGTACCTCGTTAGAGAGTTCCGCTCTAATCCTGAGGATGAGGAAGTGAGAACCAGACATACTCGTCTCAGGCTATTACGCTCTGGTATGCAAGTCCTTGAGGACCGTCTATTGAATGACTCTGACCTTGACGATAGGAAAGCGGATAACATTCGCTATCTAATCGATAACAAGAGAAAGGAAATAGACACCATCTTGGCACTAGCAGCCCGTAGCACTGAGCATGAGCTTCGTGAACACTTAGAACCAAGCTTTATAAAGCAGCTAGGTAACGCGCAGGCTGAGGTCGATTTCTCTACTAATGAGAGTACAGTGGAGACACTGAAGGCCTTCGACCAACTTAAGGAGTCTGCCAGCCTTAAGGATAAGCAGATGATGAATGCCTTTATTCATTTCTGTGAGCCAGGTGAATGGCGAACTATCTTGAAGGCTCATGAGCCCAACTGGGAAGCCCTACCCTGGCACCAGTTGCGTGATAATATACTTAACACCTTTTTTTTGAAGATGCACGTGACCGTGAACTTCTAGAGTCTCGCAAGTTCTTTGCAAACGATACCACTATTCGAGGTGCTCTAGCTCATATGACACATATGAATACTCGGATGGGTGGTCGTACCTATACTGGCGAATATTTATTAATTTGTCAGATGATGGAGACTCTGGGAGCTAACCTCTTTAAGAAAGTCAATGACGACATCATCGCCTATGGTGATTTGCGATCTATGCCTTGGCCTGTCTTTGAGAAGATAGTACACAAGCATACCAATTCCTCTACTAGAGTACTTAGTACCACGAGCTACACCCAGCCCACTAAGCGAAACGCAGTAGAGACTAATACTGCGCGTAGTACTAAGAAACCTCGCACTACTACTGGAGGGGGTACTGGCTCTACTTCTACCGAACCGAAAGGTGATAAGAAGGTGAGAGCGCCTTGCAAGAAGTGTGGTTACAACCTCACAAAACGTAATGGCAAGTGGAATGGTAGACACGACCCTGTTAAGTGTGCACCAGGCAAGCCAGATTTTGGACACTATATGAAAAAAGTGTACTACTTGCAAGGGTACTAACGGTTGGCATAAAGAGGATTGCAAGGACTTACCGGACGTCCAAGTTGAGCACTGACAGTACCATATGTGCGCACTAGAGCAAGATTATGAGAAAATGTTCAATAAAATCTATACCAAAGGAGATGAACGTATCTTTCAAACAGTTTTCGTAAATGGAGAAAAAGTTATGGCACTATTTGATCCAGGGCTGAAGTCTCTGCTATCTCACGCCGAGTAGCCTACGCTACAGATATGGCTGTCCATAACGAAACAACTGATTTAATCTTGGGAAATGGCAAAGTTACTACTTGCGAACAAGCCATTGACTATGCACACATAATGCTGTCAGATAGAAGAGAAGTGAAGACTCACCTAATCGTTACTGACATGTCTCAGAAATACGATTTAATTATAGGTATGACTGATCTTCTCAGTTTAGGTATAACACTCACTGGTCTGCCTAATGGGCTAGACCCGAATAAAGATCAGTCAGATGATAATATGTTAAAGATACCTAAACCTCCGGAAGGTGAAGCAAAGGATATGATTCCGCACTTCACCGATATAATTATGGACTTAATTATACAAAACAGGAAGATTGCAATAACTGACTGGTGTATGTTTAAGTTCTCTAATGGGTACGCTAGACTTGACTTAACAAACGTCGACTTCTCTAAGTTAAAGTGTCCTTCACATAACTACGTGAGTTGGAGACACAAAGACGTTGTCAAAACCCAAATCGAAGATTGGTTAAAACAGGGTCTAATTGAAATCAATTATGATGCAACCCCAGTTAACTTAGCTCTCTTAGCGGTCGATCAATATAAATCTGATGGAACGTTTAGTAAAACAAGAGTAGTACTAGACCTGTCGCCAATCAACAAACTAATTCCGCAACATAGTTTTCCCTTACCTAAGATAAGCGAGATACTACGCAAAATGGAGGTGCGACTATCTTTTCCAAGATAGACTTAAAAGCTGCATTCCATCAACTACAAATATATCAGCCTCATAGGAAATACTTTTCCTTTACTTGGCAAGGTAAGAAGTACCAGTTTAAAGGTGCACCTGAAGGCTTACACATGTTACCTTCTTTCTTCCAACAAGTTATGATGGAACTATTTGCGGACCTGTCGTATAACGTATCAGTCTATTTAGATGATATAGTTATCTTTACAAAGACAGCACATGAACATGCTAAACTCGTTAAAGAAGTCTTAAAGCGACTTAATCATGCTAAACTTAAGATTAACGAAGACAAGTGTTCTTTTGCTAAAGATATTATACACTTACTTGGCTACAAAGTATCTGCAGCAGGGGTAGAAATTGATCCTGGCAAGAAACAGTTTCTGTTGGATTTATCAACACCAATTACTGGAAGAGATGTGAACTCTGTGTGTGGGTTTGTTAACTTCTTCTCGGATTCGGTACCGCATCTTTCTCATTACTTAAAGCCTTTCAGTCACCTACGGCTGCACAAAGGACCTTTGGGAAAGCTTTGGACTAAAGAATGTGATGATGCATTTAAACTAGTCAAAAGTAAAGTAATGGACGCACCCATCATGCAGTACCCTGTGGATGGTGTCCCATTCCAAGTAGCAACCGACGCTTCAGATCGAGCGGTGGGTGGAGTGCTTTACCAAACGATAAATGGTACACCGCGCTACATACAATTCTTTAGCAAGAGTTATAATAAGAGTCAACGGAATTACCCTACCGTTAAACAAGAGCTCCTTGCTATAGTTACTGCGCTAAGACAGTTTAAAGACTACCTTTATGGAAGTTACTTTACTGTCGCCTGTGATCAAAAGTCTTTAACATACTTAAAAGATATGAACCCTGATTCACAGTTGGTGAGCCGCTGGCATGACATTATTGCCAAGTTCGCTTTTAATATAACACACATACCAGGAATACATAACCATCTTCCTGACATGCTCTCTCGACTTGTGCCCGACTACCAGAAAACAGTCAAGGAGTTATTAGCAACCGATTGGATGCTAAATAAGAAATGGTTTAACCTCGCTCAATCACGATGGGGTTCATTTACTGTTGATATGTTCGCCGCAGAACATAACAAACAGGTTTCAAACTATAGGTCGTTGACTCATCCTAAAGGTGATGCATTTCAGCTTGACTTATCAAAGCATAATGCGTGGGTTAACCCACCTTGTCAACTTATCGCACAGTTGTTAAATTATGTTAATAGTACTAAATCTACCATTACGCTGTGTTGTCCCTTACGTAACTCCGACCCATGGATACGTGATTTATTTAATATGATTCAAGACGAACCTATTTATGTCGACCGTGAAACCGATACGTTTTTGTATCAGGGATCCTATTCTATTAAGAAGACACCTTGGAAACACACCATTGTTTGTCGTATCGGTCCTGCAGGTACCACTAAGTGGAAACCCTCAACCGAATTCTTAGCTAAACTAGAGGAATCTAAAGAGTTTGAACAAAAGCTCAATACTCGTACAACACTTGCACCCAACAAGATTGCAGTCGAGGTAATGCCGATTGAAACGGCATTAGATCGTAAAAACATGGAACTAGCTAAGGCCATGGATCAAAGACTCAAAACTCTAAGAGAACCTGAAGCTCGCACTCAACTACTTAAAGCGCTGCTTAAAGAACAGCCAGGAGTTGCGAAAAAACTGAAGAAGATACTTCAACAATCCAATGTTGTCAATTATGTATCTCAGGAGTCTACCCCTCCTGATACTGAGGTTGCCCTTTCCAACAGGACTATGGTTCATCCAGCCAGCGTTACGCAGAATCTGACTGACTTAGAGGAGCTCGAAAGTAGAGTTAAAATTATACATAATTTAACGCATCGAGCATATGAGCATACTTATAAAATGGCTATTCGTGCAGGGCTTGATCACCCGGCGCTGAAAGAAACCATACGTAAAGTATACCGACGCTGTACTGATTGTGAAAAGAACCAGATCAAGCGATACGGTTGGACACCCCTAAAAAGTGTGACAGAAGACCAACCGATGCGCCGAGTCATAGTCGATTTGGTTAAACTCCCGCGATCCAAGCATACTGGCGATGTATATATCTGTCATTTCTTATGTGTGGCTTCGGGCTATAACTTGCCTCATGCAATACCGAACAAACGTCCACAAACAGTGGCAGAATTATGCTATCACGTCTTTAATGACTTCAGTTTCCCCCGAGTACTATGTTCTGATAACGGTAGTGAGTTTTGTACCGACGTAATGGAGGCACTTATACTCGTATCAGGCATGACCCATAGGCGTGGTGTTCCTTACAAACCTCAAACACAGGGTGCAAATGAGACACGTCATAGAGAACTTAAGAAACTCTTGCGTACCGCACTAGACGACGTTGAGGATATGTGGCCTTATCATTTGAAATGGGTTCAGACTCAAATGAATAACTGCATGAATCCTCAAACTGGAACACTCCCGTTTCACTATTTCTTTGGCCGCTATAGTGAATTACAAGCAACGTTTGATAAAACTGCGCCCGAGAAACACGCTACCCCGTGGCTACAAAAGATTGAGCATATGCAGAACGTTGTTTACCCCTGTTTACTCGAGCACAAGAATCGTGTCCTATTTAAAGCGTATGACCGATGGAATAACACTAAGAACATTTTTCAGTTCAAAGTCGGCGATTACGTTAACATTATAAATCGAAACGCCAACGTTACCGAACTCTCTTCTAAGACGATAGGACCTTTTGTTATTTCCTACCATGATGAGAAGAGTGATACTTACGAAGTGAATAACATTGATGGTACTAGCGCAACTAATCTAGGCACTCACCGGATCCCTACCTCCGAACTCTCATTCGCTCGCTCATTTGATTCTGATGTACCAGTTATGGAGTCACAAGTCAAAGATATAATTGACAAAACATCCGAAGACGGTTACACTTACTACAAGACCCGTTTCATGGATGGGACAGTAGCTTGGCTAACCTCCGATGCATTTCGTGAATCTCGCGACTTTCTTCGTATCTTTGATAAGAAATGGAATAAGCGTTTACATAAGAACACACGAGATAAACGAAAAGGGTTTCCTCAGGTGACTACAAACCCTGACGGATCTGAAATTCCCTATTTGCCACCTACTTCCTACGTGACTAAACTTTCTGATCTGCTTACCAACAGTGCAGAAAATTGTTCAAACTTACTTACTAATGAAGAACAGCCTTTGGCTATTACCTTACCAAATAATAAACGTAAGGCGCCTACATCGGAATTGGTTACTGGACCAAATACTAAACGACATAGAGTACAACATGAGTCTTGAACTCGTACATATAGGCACATACTTACTCGATAAGTCATGACCGAAACCGTTTTTACTTTGGTTTTCGCTTTACCAACTAGATCGTATCTTAACGTACGTTCGTAGTTCAAAAAGCTACTGGGGGCTATGTAGAAATACGGCCTCCGGTCAGTCTAAAATATCAAGATCAATTGAGATAATACATTGGTTTTTATTTGTATTTTATATAATTTAGTACAAACTCTTTTTCCAATATTTCCAAAGTGTTCTAAATTCACTTTGATGGCTCCAATAGCCTGAGTATTTGGTATGACTCATCTACTTGGACCTATTTGAGACATTAGTAGATGTAGGATATTATAAACTAAATTTTATAATTTCCGAACTACTACTTATAGATTTTGGTCCTCCCGCCAATCTCCAAAATCCAATAAGTCTTTTTCTTTTTTTAACTTTTCTTCAGATGGAACTTTATTTATATCAGCTAATGTATTAACGTGACTTACGTTATTATGTCTATTTACAAATTAGGCAAGTGGTCATGAACACTTAGTACTTCTAGTGAAAATTATTCAATAAAGAACAGCTAGAGGTACGCCCTGTGTGATCGAGGATATTTAGGCCCTTAACAAGAGGCAGTCCCGATCATTCTTACACAAGCTACCACTGCTAAATCCTAACTGACTAAATTGTATTTTAGTTTAATATAGTTTGAAACCTAGTAATTTCCATCGAAGTTTACAGCGCTGAGTCAATTCGGGCCGGTGTTGACAAAACACTGTTACTATCGAATGTTCCATATATTCGCTTGCTGACCTACTAAGTAGAGTACCCATCTCTGTGGTACGGATCGGGTCTGCATCGTGTAGTGCCGCGGAATGGGTTAGTGTAGAGTATGAAATACCGAGAAGGACCAGGTTATTCGTCATAATCCGGTCTCGGTTTGAGGTTGGCGATTTACACCATTTGCGGACTACCTCGGAGGTTGCCTAGGAATACAACTCGACTCAATGGCCAGCACAAATCCACTTACCCCTCTGACGCAGCCCGCCTGGACCAACGACAAACCATCACTGCGCTTCCCATACAGTATCTATGCTCACCTGAAAACTGTACACAAAAAGACGGGCGGGCGTACACCCGGCCATGTAGCCCTCCGCCAACGCTGTGACGACATCAGGAAGAACTCAACAATACGTTGGTCCAACAAGGAGATCGTGGCAATGGCCCGGCGCCAATACTACTAGTTTATAATTTACGTACTGCTTAAGAGTACGTTTATTAACATAAGAGTCTAATGTGGAGGCCCGGCTTTTACACGTGTTTATCGGGCGCAGTTTTGTCAAACGTTGCTTGTAATTCGCTATAGCGGCCAAAGAAATAGTGAAACGGGAGTGTTCCAGTTTGAGGATTCATGCAGTTTTTTATTTGAGTCTGGACCCATTTCAAATGATAAGGCCACATATCCTCAACGTCATCTAGTGCGGTACGCAATAGCTTATTTAGTTTTATATGACGTGTCTCATTTGCACCCTGCTTTTGAGGCTTATAAGGAACACCACGCCTATGGGTCATGCCTGATACGAGTATAAGTGCCTCCATTACGTCGGTGCAAAACTCACTACCGTTATCAGAACATAGTACTCGGGGGAAACCGAAGTCATTAAAGAGGTGATAGCATAACTCTGCCACTGTTTGCGGGCGTTTGTTCGGTATTGCATAAAGCAACTTATAGCCCGAAGTCATACATTAAAAATGACAGGTATATACATCGCCAGTATGCTTGGATCGCGGGAGTTTAACCAAATCTACTATGACTCGGCGCATTGGTTGGTCTTCTGTCTCCTTTTTTAGGGGTGCCCAACCGTAGCGCTTGATCTGGTTCTTTTCACAATCAGTACAGCGTCGGTATACTTTACGTATGGTTTCTTTCAGCGCCGGGTGATCAAGCCCTGCACGAATAGCCATCTTATAAGTATGCTCATATGCTCGATGAGTTAAATTATGTATTATTTTGACTCTACTCTCGAGCTCTTCTAAGTCAGTTAGATTCTGTGTAATGCTGGCTGGATGAACCATAGTCCTGTTGGAAAGGGCAACCTCAGTATCAGGAGGGGTAGACTCCTGAGATACATAATTGACAACATTGGATTGTTGAAGTATCTTCTTCAGTTTTTTCGCAACTCCTGGCTGTTCTTTAAGCAGCGCTTTAAGTAGTTGAGTGCGAGCTTCAGGTTCTCTTAGAGTTTTGAGTCTTTGATCCATGGCCTTAGCTAGTTCCATGTTTTTACGATCTAATGCCGTCTCAATCGGCATCACCTTGACTGCATTCTTGTCGGGTGCATGTGTTGTACGAGTCTTGAGCTTTCGTTCAAACTCCTTAGACTCCTCCAGTTTAGCTAAGAACCCGGTTGAGGGTTTCCACTTAGTAGTACCTGCAGGACCGATGCGACAAACGATGGTGTGTTTCCAAGGTGCCTTCTTAATAGAATAGGATCCCCTGATACAAGAACGTGTCGGTTTCACGGTCGACATAGATAGGCTCGTCTTGTATCCTATTAATTAAATCACGTATCCATGGGTCGGAGCTACGTATGGGACAACACAGCGTAATGGTAGACTTAGTAATATTAACATAATTTAACAACTGTGTGTTAAGTTGCCAAGGTGGGTTAGCCCACACATTATGCTTTGATAAGTCAAGTTGAAAGGCATCACCTTTAGGTTGAGTCAACGACCTATAGTTTGAAACCTGTTTGTTATGTTCTGCGGCGAACATATCAAAAGTAAATGGACCCCATCTTGATTGAGCGAGGTTAAACCATTTCTTATTAAGCATCCAATCGGTTGCTAATAACTCTTTAACTGTTTTCTGGTAGTCAGAGACAAGTCGAGAGAGCATGTCAGGAAGATGATTATGTATTCCTGGTATGTGTGTAATGTTAAAAGCAAACTTAGCAATAATATTATGTCAGCGGCTCACCAACTGTGAATCAGGGTTAATGTCTTTTAAATATGTTAAAGACTTTTGATCACAGGCGACAGTGAAGTAACTTCCATGAAGGTAGTCTTTAAACTGGCTGAGTGCAGTAACTATAGCAAAGAGCTTTTTTTTAACGGTAGGGTAATTCCATTAACTCTTATTATAACTCTTGCTAAAGAATTGTATGCAACGTGGTTTACCATTTATTGTTTGGTGTAGCACTCCAACTACCGCTCGATCTGAAGCGTCGGTTGCTACTTGGAATGGAACGCCATCCACAGGGTATTGCGAGATAGCAGAGACTTCAGCCCCTGGATCGAAAAGTGCTATAACTTTTTCTCCATTTACATAAACGGTTTGAAATATACATTCATCTCCTTTGATATAAATTTTATTGAACTTTTTCTCATAACCTTGCTCTAGTGCACACATATATAACTATCAGTGCTTTACTTGGACGTCCGGTATATCCTTGCAATCATCTTTGTGCCAACCGTTAGTACCCTTGCAAGTAGTACACTCTTTCATATAGTGCCCAAAGTTTGGTTTGCCTGGTGCACACTTAACAGAGTCGTGTTTACCATTCCACTTGCCATCACGTTTAGTGAGGTTGTAACCACACTTCTTGCAAGGTGCTCTCTCCTTCCTTTTACCCCTTGGTTCAGTAGAAGTAGAGCCTTTACCACTTCCAGCAGTAGTGCGAGGTTTCTTAGTATTACGCGCAGTGTTATTCTCTGTCGCGGTACGCTCAGCGGGCTGGGTAAAGCTCGAGGTACTAAGTACTCTAGTGGATGAGTTGGTATGCTTTTGAACTATCTTCTCAAAGACAGACCAAGGCATAGATCGCAAACCACCATAGGCGATAATATCATCATTGACTTTCTTAAATAGGCTAGCCCCCATAGTCTCCATCATCTGACAAATTAATAAATATTCGCCATTATAGGTACGACCTCCCATCCGAGTGTTCATATGTGACATATGAGCTAGAGCACCTCGAATAGTAGTATCGTTTGCAAAGGTCTTGCGAGACTGTAGAAGTTCACGGTCACGTGAATCTTTAAAGAAAGCGTTAAGTATATTCTCACGCAACTGACGCCAGGGTAGGGCTTTCCAGTTAGGATTATAGGCCTTCAAGATAGTTTTCCATTTCTCTGACTCACAGAAATGAATAAATGTATTCATCATCTGCTTATCCTTAAGGCTGGCAGACTCCTTAAGTTGGTCGAAGGCCTTCAGTGTCTTCACTGTACTCTCAATAGTAGAGAAATTAACCTCAGCCTTCGCGTTACTTAGCTGCTTTATAAAGATTGGTTCGAAGCGTTCACGAGGTTCACGCTCAGTGCTACGGGCTGCTAGAGCCAAGATGAAGTCTCTCTTTTCTCTTGTTATCGATTAGATAGCGAATGGTTTCCGCTTTCTTATCGTCAAGGTCAGAGTCGTTCAATAGACGGTCCTCAAGGACTTGCATACCAGAACGTAAAACATGAGACGTTGTTGTCTGGTTCTCACTTCCTCGTCTTCAGTGCTAGAGTGGGTACTCATTAGTGAGGTGCTAGTATATTGATTACCAAAGTCGTGATTACCACGGTTAGATGGTAAATAAGGATCGGTGTTATGAGGGTGGTAAGCCTCATAAATCTCCATACGATCATAGCCTCTGACAGGGTTAGGTTTGTTGAGAGGGTGGTCGATTATAGCTTCCGAGCTATAGAGTTTGAAATTTAAGGTTTTACCCACTTCACTAGCGGTAACTGGCTTAGTGGTAACCCTGTTGGTTGGTAAACCAGAGGACCTCAGGTTCGAACCCCGGCTCCCTAATTTGTAGATAGACATAAGAACGTAAGTCAAGTTAATACATTGGCTAATATACATAAAGATCCATCTGAAGAAAAGCTAAAAAAAAAAAAATGACTTATTGGACTTTGGAGATTGGTGGAAGGACCAAAACCTGTAAGTAGTAGTTCAGAGATTATAAAATTTAGTTTATAATATCCTACATTTACTATCGTCTCGAATAGGTCTAATTAAATGAGTCATACCAAATACTCAGGCTATTGAAGCCATTAAAGTGAATTTAGAACACTTCGGGAATATTGGAAGAATAATTTGTATTAAATTATTTTAAATGCAATCAAAAACCAAGATGTTACCTCATTTGATCTTGATATGTTAGAATGACCGGAGGCCGTATTTCTACACGCACTAGATGACGTTGAGGATTTGTGGCCTATCGTTTGAAATGGATTTAGAATCAAATGAATAACTACATGAATCCTCAAACTGGAACACTCCCGTTTCACTATTTCTTTGGCCGCTACTACACCATAAAATCCTTTGACAAAACTGCGCCCGAGAAACACGTTACTACGTGGCTACAAAAGATCGAGCATATGCAGAACGTTGTTTATCCCTGTTTACTCGAGCACAAAAATCGGGTCCTTTTTTAAGCGTATGACAGATGAAATGACACTAAGAACATTGTTCAGTTCAAAGTTGGCGATTACGTTAATATTATAAATCGTAATGTCAACGTTACCGAACTCTCTTCTAAGACAATCCAACCCTTTGTTATCTCCTACTATGATGAGAAGAGTGATACTGACAAAGTGAATAACAAAGATGGTACTAGCGCAACTAATCAAGGCACTAACCGTATCCCTACCTCCGAACTCTCATTCTCTCGCTCATTTGATTCTGATGTCTCAGTTATGGAGTCACAAGTCAAAAATATAATTGACAAAACATCCGAAGACGGTTACACTTACTACAAGACCCGTTTCATGGATGGAACAGTAGCTTGGCTAACCTCCGATGCGTTTCGTGAATCTCGCGACTTACTTCGTATTGTTAATAAGAAATGGAATTAGCGTTGACATAAGAACACACGAGATAAACGGAAAGGGTTTCCTCAGGTGACTACAAACCCGGATGTATTTGAAATTCACTATTTGCCACCTACTTCCTACGTGACTAAACTTTCTGATTTGATTACCAACAGAGCAAAAGATTCTTCGAACTTACTTACTAATGAAGAACAATCTGACTATTACCTTACCAAGTAATAAACGTAAGACACCTACATTGGAAATGGTTACTGGACCAAATACTAAACGACATAAAGAGTACAACATGAGTCTTGAACTCGTACATATAGGCACATACTTACTCGATAAGCCATGACCGAAACCGTTTTACTTTGGTTTTCGCTTTACAAACTAGATCGTACCTTCATGTACGTCTGTAGTCCTAAAGCTAATGGGGGCTATGTAGAAATACGGTCTCCGGTCAGTCTCAAATATCAAGATCAAATGAGATATCATATTGGTTTTTAATTGTATTTATAATAATTTAATATAAATTATTTTTCCAATATTACCAAAGTGTTCTAAATTCACTTTGATGGCTTCAATAGCCTGAGTATTTGGTATGACTCATTTAATTGGGCCTATTCGAGACGATAGTAAATGTAGGATATTATAAACTAAATTTTATAATCTCTGAACTACTACTTACAGGTTTTGGTCTTCCCGCCAATCTCCAAAATCCAATAAGTCTTTTTCTTTTTAACTTCTTCAGATGGAACTTTTATTTATATTAGCCAATGTATTAACTCGACTTACGTTCTTATGTCTATCTACAAATTAGGCATATGGTCATGAACACAGTACTTCTAGTGAAAATTATTTAATAAAGAACAGCTAGAGGACGTCCTGTGTGATCGAGAATATTAAGGCCCTTACCAAGAGGCAGTCCCGATCATTCTTACACAAGCTACCACTGCTAAAACCTAACTGACTTGAATTGTATCTTAGTTTGTATAACATGATTTAAAACATAGAAATATCCATCGAAGTTTACAGGGTCAAGGAAGCGGTTCCGCATCAGGTCAAAAAATCACTGCACCACTCGTCCCCGTACCAGTTCAAGCAAGTGCGCTGTATGTTTTTCCAGCCGCTTAGCTGCTTTGTGTGTACGTGTTTGTATATGTTTTAAAGTAGTATTTGATAATAAACTCCGCCGCCAATCAAAAATCAAGCGGTATTTTCTGTTCTAAAAATAGTAGGATTTTTCGAGTCAGGCGGCCTGCGATCAAGATGGCCATGAGAACATTGTAGAATTTGTAGTTAGAGCGTGGAGGTCCTTTCATATTCTTACACACGCGCGACCGCGTATACAACGGACAAAAATATGGGGGGAATTTTAATTTATTTAGAAAAACCAAAACAAAACAATACATAAAAATTAGAGCCACCTAAACCGCCACCTACAGTTCGAGCCACCTAAACCGCCACCTACAGTTCGAGCCACCTAAATTGGCCACCATTGTAAGAGCCACCTACAGTCGCTACCTACACCCATTGTTGACACCATCCGTGAAAATTCTGACATGACATCACCATGACTACAGCAATCACTATAGTAAACACATACGTACAATACGTTATAAGTATGTAAACACCACGGAAAATGAGCGTTATATCGAGTTTGTATTGAGCTGCACTGAGCGATTATATAGCTAGTAGACATTGAAGTGATGCCGGAAGATCATGTCAGTCAAAGTGGAGCGTACGTCACAGTACCATCCGGGAGAGAAGGATGTAAAGACCGGTGTATTCTTTGAACTTCCAACTGGAGTTCACGAAGTTGTTAACGTAGATGCTTTTGGAGATTGTGGGTATTTATCACTTCTAGACGATTCTATTTTTGAGACATGACAGGCAAGATGCTACGAAGCGTACTCACAAGTCAGAAGACACCTTTATTCGTTGATAATGCAAACAATCTGTTTGGAACCCACAGTGGTACACCAGCATTGGAAGGACAAGAAATACAAACAAGATTAAATTCCTGATAAGGCAAGACATGTCTCAATACACACATATACGCGTATTATTAGGCACGAATCATACTTGAAAAAAACTCAATAACTACATACAAACATACATATATATATATATATATATATATATATATATATATATATATATATATATATATATATATATATATATATATATATATATATATATATATATATATATATATATATACATATATCTCATCTCATCCATCATCTATATATATATTATATATATATATATATATATATATATATATATATATATATATATATATATATACATATACATACATATATGTTCATATAAATACATACATTACATACATACGTTCATACATGCATATATGTATACATATATATATTATTATATATTATTTATATATATATATATATGTAATATATATATATAAAATATATATATATATATATATATATATATATATATATATATATATATATATATATATATATATATATATATATATATATATATATATATATATATATATATATATATATATATATATATATATATATATATATATATATATACATATACATATATACACACACATAATATACATACACATACATGCATACGCATGTGCATATATATATATATATATTAACCCTGAACGATTTTATGCAATTTGAGCTGCTCTACAACCTCGTACCAAGCATTTAACTCTGGCGTATGGTATCAGGTAACGCGGGAAGTAGTGAAGAGTCGTCTTCGTCAGAAGGACTCTACAATCGTGATGATTTGCAAATTGAAGAGAGCGAGGGACATCAAATACATACAAGATAAAAATTTCGTTTTAAGACAAGACATGTCTATATATACACAATATATCACAATCATCATCAATCACACACACATTATTATATATATATATATATATATATAAACACACACATATATATATATATATATATTTATATATATATATATATATATATTGTTGTGTAAGTGTGTGTTTATATATATATATATATATAAAACACACACATCATCATCATATATATATATATATATATATATAGTTATATATATATATATATATATATATATATATATATATATATATATATATATATATATATATATATATATATATATATATATATATATATATATATATATATATATATATATATATATATATATAATATATATATATATATATATATCTCACATATACATCTCTCATGAACATCACATATAAAAAAAATGCCTATACACATACATATACCTCCATCGATATACATATGATACCTATATATATATATATATATATATATACATCTGCATATACATCTTCATGGAACATCTCATACATATAAAATATACCTATACACATACATAGCCTCCATCGATATCGTTATGCATATGATACCTATATATATATATATATATATTTATGTATGCATGTATGTATATATACATTCATATGTATACACATATATTCATAATTAAATCTACATGTTCAAATACTGGCTGCATTAACAACACCATCTAGATCTGCATATACATATTCATATATATCAAAATCTACATCTACATATACACAATATACATACAACAACAGCATATACCTAAACATATTATTTACGCACCGTTATACGATGTATCTTGCCGGCCGCCGTAAGTGCTGATCCGATGTTGTCGTCTCTCCCTAGTGTATACTCTATTCTATACGGCCGGTGTAAGTGCTGATCCGCTGCTGTCTACTCTCCCGAGTGTATACTCTATTCTGTACGAAAATAAGGCTGTAACACAAATATGAAGCAAAATATTTATATATACTTCAGTAGAGTTTTTACTATGCCCTATTTAAATATATAACTCGCCGCCAAAACCAAATTTGGACCAAATTCAGGACTAACCCAATTTATTTAGTGAGAACTCTGAACGTTTTGAGAACTCAGCGGTCTACCGGTGAGGGCCGACGGGTAGGGTCCTGACTTCTCAACGGCCACTACCATCAGCATCAGGCCCTGAGTCTGAACTCTGCTATGGTCTCACGGCTACAGTGGCATATTAACATAATTACACTTACCCAAAATTTAAATTCAACTATAAAAATTCGAAAAATATAAATATACACTTCTCGAGTGGCTTAATTTAAAGCTTTATTCAACTTGACATTTTGAAATTTTGCAATTTTGGTTGGCCAAGGTGGTGACCCAGATTTCTGGGCACGAAAGTCGAAATATAGTGATTTGGCAAGGCCCTCTGAATTAGGGTCTCTGCTAAATTTACTTTTTTTCCTGATTTCTGCTCGCAACCCTAATCCAGAGGGCCGTCTAAAAAAAAAAAAAATGCTGTTTTGGATAAGCTCTCCAAAAGCCGAGTGCCCTGGGGGGTTTGAAAATTAAGAAATTAAAATGGTTGGTTCAAAGGTTATATGTGTTTGAGAATCGACCGGACGACCCCGTGTACACCATAGTCTTATATTACGTCAGGACTCGGGCGTCAGGACTCTATTAGAGGTACCAGTAGCAGTTGGCAACAATGGTGTGAGTGGTGGGCGGTGGCGGACTGGCGAAAGGTCTGACGCTCCACCCTCGGGCCTCGGGCCTCAGCCCTCAGCCCTCAGCCCTCAGCCCTCAGCCCTCAGGCCCTCAGCCGACCGCCAGACTCTGTCCTTTCCAAGAATTCGTGTGAAATTACGAGCAGTATTATTTCGGCATGAGTCTATATAGTGTTATATTCACCAGGCTTTTCCCAAAACCACCAATTAAAAATGAGTCAATATTTGCCTATGTGACTATGTGTATGTGTGAACGACGTCTGGCTTCTGGTACATATTTACATATTTGCTCCGTACACATAGGACATAGGTACATACAACGGGGGTTTTTTTAATATAACTTTTAAAAAAAAAAAAGAAAAGGAAGTACAATAAAAAAATATATTCATACGTAAATACTATTTTTAAATACAGACGGTGCATTCTAAGTACAAGCTGGCATCAGTACTGACATCAAGTATTTACATACATCTGCTGCGTATCCCAAAGGTTACTTTTCATAAGAACCGCTCCATTTAAATACAACTGGCATATTGCAGTTCGAAAAACCAGCACTGTATGTATAGTGAGAAAAATCCTTCAAAACTCATTGTACTGACTACGACAAGTAAGAAACAGACTCTTACTGTTGAATTGAAGCATTAACATAATTACACTTACCCAAAATTTAAATTCAACTATAAAAATTCGAAAAATATAAATATACACTTCTCGAGTGGCTTAATTTAAAGCTTTATTCAACTTGACATTTTGAAATTTTGCAATTTTGGTTGGCCAAGGTGGTGACCCAGATTTCTGGGCACGAAAGTCGAAATATAGTGATTTGGCAAGGCCCTCTGAATTAGGGTCTCTGCTAAATTTACTTTTTCCTGATTTCTGCTCGCAACCCTAATCCAGAGGGCCGTCTAAAAAAAAAAATGCTGTTTTGGATAAGCTCTCCAAAAGCCGAGTGCCCTGGGGGTTTGAAAATTAAGAAATTAAAATGGTTGGTTCAAAGGTTATATGTGTTTGAGAATCGACCGGACGACCCCGTGTACACCATAGTCTTATATTACGTCAGGACTCGGGCGTCAGGACTCTATTAGAGGTACCAGTAGCAGTTGGCAACAATGGTGTGAGTGGTGGGCGGTGGCGGACTGGCGAAAGGTCTGACGCTCCACCCTCGGGCCTCGGGCCTCAGCCCTCAGCCCTCAGCCCTCAGCCCTCAGCCCTCAGGCCCTCAGCCGACCGCCAGACTCTGTCCTTCTCCAAGAATTCGTGTGAAATTACGAGCAGTATTATTTCGGCATGAGTCTATATAGTGTTATATTCACCAGGCTTTTCCCAAAACCACCAATTAAAAAAATGAGTCAATATTTGCCTATGTGACTATGTGTATGTGTGAACGACGTCTGGCTTCTGGTACATATTTACATATTTGCTCCGTACACATAGGACATAGGTACATACAACGGGGTTTTTTAATATAACTTTTTAAAAAAAGAAAAGGAAGTACAATAAAAAAATATATTCATACGTAAATACTATTTTTAAATACAGACGGTGCATTCTAAGTACAAGCTGGCATCAGTACTGACATCAAGTATTTACATACATCTGCTGCGTATCCCAAAGGTTACTTTTCATAAGAACCGCTCCATTTAAATACAACTGGCATATTGCAGTTCGAAAAAACCAGCACTGTATGTATAGTGAGAAAAATCCTTCAAAACTCATTGTACTGACTACGACAAGTAAGAAACAGACTCTTACTGTTGAATTGAAGCATCCCCGAATAAACCACACTCGTAGAGAAAAGAACCCTTCTAAGGTTTCATCTAGGTTCTTAGTAGCACGGATTATCTCAAACACAATTTTCAATCTTCATTTACATATATACGTGCTCATTATGATGATTAGTGACGAAGGCGAAGATGCGAACGCCCCCGTGTGTGTGTTCAAGAAACGAAGAGGGAATAAGAATGCTAGTAGATGCCGTATTGGTTCGGGGAAAAGACCTATTCTGAAGAACAGTCGAAACAGTTTTAGTGATGTCGATGATGCGTCTGACTCGCAAGATAGCAGCTCAGACAGTGGGAAGGGAAATGTCGTGAGAGTGGATCGTAAACGTGTGCGACTGAATGTTTCTGGTACGAATAGGAATAAAACACGGCGTGTGAAACGCGGTGGAACAGCACGGAGAGACAATGCAGATAATCAAAATTCTGGCTCGGAGGAGGATGGGGATATGGATGGTATGGGGTCTATTGATAAGGTGGCTGGGGATAGTGTCGTGGGATTTGCGAGAGCCTCCCGAGGTGATATGAACAAGGATACACATGCAACGAGTGCAAATGTAATAGATGGTAGAGAAGACGGGGAACGCAAGGAGGTGAAAGGGAATATACAAGCGCCTGTGCCAAGTATTAGAGGTGACAATGTTTCAAGTTTTATCAAGCCTGGACCCCAGAAAGCTTCCGCGAACATCCGTGTGACTTCTAGATTTGATTACCAACCGGACGTATGCAAGGACTACAAGGAAACAGGATATTGTGGCTTTGGCGATACTTGTAAATTTATGCACGATAGAGGCGACTATAAAACGGGGTGGCAACTAGATAAGGAATGGGATACCGGTACATACGGTAAGAAGCAGACTGATAGCCAAAGTAGTGATGAAGCAGAGGACGAAATCCCCTTTGCTTGCTACATTTGCAGGGAAGAGTTCACTAATCCGGTGGTGACCCGGTGTGAGCACTACTTCTGTATGAAGTGTGCGCTTGAGCACTATCAGAAAAGCAAGACTTGCTATGTATGTGGTAGCGCGACGAATGGAAACTTTAACACGGCTAAAAACGTGCTTCAAAAGTTGAAGCAGAAGCAGGCCACCGCTCAATCTAAGGAACACGAGTAGATGGCAAGGATATCAAGCACATGATTCTTATCTAACCAATCATATGTGACTGAAGTTAACCTGTAGTTACATCGTTTTGACAGAAAACGATGCATTTTCTATCGAATAGATTGTGGTATGCCCTCACGTGTGTAACGGGTTTTATAGTTCATACTGCAATATTTTTCGCGTTTGGCATGGTTTAAAATTAACCTGAAGTAGTCGAGTAAAACATTGTTTCCGCTATATATTTTGCTCAAAATTATCACATATTTAACCCCACTAACCGTTAAAATTTCTTACATTTGCAACCTATTTACAATAAATCAAAATGGTTGCGTGGTTGAATGAACGCTGCAAGGAAATTTTAATACTGATGAACGTTTCAACCAGTTGTACATTACATTTTGTCACAGTATCTTGGATTTTATATCGAAGGTTATATATCACATGTATATATATATATATATATATATATATATATATATATATATATACTCTAAAATAATTGCATCCAATTCATCTTCAGACTAAATTTATTTTGAGAATATATTTGGCTTAATTAATCGCGCACTGTCGGCCGAAATTTCTCTGTAGCTAATTTTGTAATATGTGCACACGGCATATTTAACTATGATAAAGACATCAGTTGAAAGTTAATCCTCCTGTTGGCTTCAATCAACTCCATGATCTGTTCAAGGACGGTACCATTCTCGCTTGATGCTGCATCTACCGATGATGCTGAACTTAATGAATGCAATTGAAGATCCTGTACAGATCCTCTAGAAGATGCACTATCTGATGAGAAACTATCACTCCGTACCAAATCGACACTAGCTCCAAAGTCAATCCCATCAGAAAGGGAGCTGAAGCTGAACCGGTTTGCTTGCAATTGTGGTGAGCAGGTAGTAGAAATACTGTTTTCTCTGCTAAGAATATCATTGAACGCATTCGAGGTCGCATTCAGCCCGTAATCAGTATTCATTCCGATGTGAAGATTTTCGCTAAAGATGTCCTGGCCAAACAAATTATGCACATCAGAGCCGAAACCAATGTCATTATTCATATTGAATGGGTCTATGTTCTTAGTCACAGCATTGTTGGCCTGGTCAAAGAGATCAGACTGGTCTAGTGGTGTCAGCTCAGGAAAGATGAAGCTATCAACTCCACTCAAGACGTCCACGCCATGAGTATTCATATTCAAGTCTTGCCCCAGCGACTGTTGTTGGCAATGTAATGAGAAAGCTGAATCTAGACACTGCGAACTCAAGTAGATTGAGTCCTGCTCTTCATCAACAGTAGCCACCTCACCAGTATCGGATCCAGTAGGAAATGTGGCTCTGCCAAGGCCGGTCGTCCTTGAAGAATCAACCAAATTATCTGCAGCCGCCAAAACATCTACGTGAGATTGCCCGCGAGGGCTACATTTTTGAATTGATGCGGTCCGCGCGTTCTCCCTATTCTCCCCATTTGAATAAGCAAAACTTTGAGCTGCTCTATGCTGGCGCCAATCATTCGTTTTACAAGGTGTAGCAGCCCGTGGAAATGGAGTGCAAGACGCGCGCGCAGCGCTTAATCGTTGGTACATTTGCTGATGCCTAGCCATTCTCATGGCACCCAGTTGCATATGAAAAGATTCCCTCTCCAACATCTGAGCCCTTTTGTTCTCCTCGTGGGTGCTGAAAAACTTGTGCTTGCGCTTCTTGTGCTGCTTCAATGATTGCTCTGATGCGTAGATCCGGCTGCAACCTAATATGTTGCAAACAAAATTTCGTTCAATTTCCTTCAGCTTGCGTCGTGCTTTCGGGGCCTTCACTTTCCGGATGTTCTCGGACTTGCAATCCATCGTGCACGCTTGTTTTGACGACATTTTTAAGGATAATATGCAGGTACAAATTCGAATGCCACAGAGACGATAAGTTTGCGTACTTATTTGAAAGTTGTATGTTATTTTATGACTGGCCAGTCCAATTTGCGTACTGACTATATACGCATTTCTGTTTTGCGTACTTGGTCCTCCGACATTTCGGAGGAGCAGATTTGCAAAAAAAAGCATAACCTGAAACATACAAAAATGTATGTTGAATATTTTATAATAGAACGGACAAAAAGAGCCTATTGTGTATGTGGGGTTTTTTTGTTGTTGCATATTTTTCAAAATACAACTGATAAAAACCTTGATTCTCATTCTATGATCTGTGATGAACTGATGATTCTCTCTTTCTCGTCGTCAAAAGACGATAATGTCAACTCTCTTTCAGAAAAAAGTCAAAACAAAAGCCAAGTCACAACAATCCAAGTCCCAAACGACGTAAAATATTCATAATTTTACATGATGATGAAAGCAAGAGATTTTATTGTGAATTTTCCAGGGAAAGAGTAAAATTTGTATTTAACTTTCTAAAATAGTAAGTTCCAGAATGATAATCAGGGGACCACAGCCACACAGGAAGGTCACAGGTCCACAGGCCATAGGCCAGCCCACAGCGCACAGCTCAGGCCACAAAGTGATGGTCTGAACTCTGAAGGACTACAATCACTACATACATATAAAGGTTTTTTGATTTTTTGTTTTTTTTAAACGAAGAACAGTCCGGTATTTCACACAAAAAAAACACTTTTCAAAATATTGTATAATAATTTTAGAATATTTTTAATTTTTGTTTTGTTGTGTTGTTAAAAATCCAATCTTTAAAAATAAGTATTTACTGTCCATATGATAGAGGTGCTTGTATCCGGGTCTTCAAATTTGTCCTAATTCCTTTCGATTACTTATTCATGAATGACACACTTGATCTATATCACCTCTATGTATATATATATATATATATATATATATATATATATATATATATATATATATATATATATATATATATATATATATATATATATATATATATATATATATATATATATATATATATATATATATATATATATATATATATATATATTATATATATATATATATAATATATATATATATATATATATATATAATGTGTTATATGCATATATATATATATTGTTTGTATATATGCACACATATACGTTGTATTATATGCATGTATGCACATATATGCATACATATGTAATAATAATAATAATACACATGTATTACATGTATACATATTACATGTAATGCAATATATACATATACATTGCATAATATTATTATGTATGCAATAACATGTATAATATGTATTATTAATAATGTATGCATGCAATAATACATATAATATTATATTACATACATTGTAATAATATTGCATATGCATATGTAGCAATACATACACATTACATATATGTGTGCATGTAATGTATGTATAATAATCTGTAATGTAACATACATATAATTATATTAATATTAATAATATATAACATGTGTAATATAATGTATCAATATATAATATAAACATTACATAATACAATACATACGTAATACAATTACATGGCAATAACGCAATATTACGCATACGCAATACGCAATGCATAACGCAATGTATGCATGTGCAATAATAACATGTGTGTAACACAATACGCATACGCATATGTATGTAGCAATACATGCATTATGCATACGTAATATGTAATAATACAATAATATATACATACGCATATGTAATAACCAATAATAACCAATAATATGTAATATTATATATAATATATAATAATAATACATATATATATATATACAATAATAATATGCATATATAATACGCATAATACATGTATATGTATACAATATACATATATGTATATGTATATATATGTATATATAATATATATATATATATAATATATATGTACGCATACATGTATATATGTATATATGTATATGTATATGCATATATATATGCATATGTATGTATATATATATATATGTATATATATGTATGTATATATATATATATATATATATATATATATATATATATATATTACAATAAAAATACTTCAGTTTAAATATGAAATTTTAAAATCATTTCTTCCTGTAATTCTTAATAATTTTGTTTCGTTTTTCTAAAAAACAAACAATCCAATATAAAATTATTCAGTGGGTCAATGATGTTTTGCGATTTTGTATATATATATATATATTTTTTCTATTTTGCAATACATTTTCAATGGAATATCTATGACTCTTGTGGAAAAGAAAGAGTTAATATATCTCTTTATGGCCTCAAAAACTCTTGCTAACCAATGTTTGATTTTATCTCACAGCCCGAGCACATTCTAGTCTCCAGATAGTATTTTTTTTAGCAAACTATAGAAATATCAAGTTCGCTACTCTAGTTTTAAGTTTAGAATTTTAGACTTTGAAATTTGAGGAGGCTATGATTGTTCACTATTTTCCATTCTTCGGCATTGAAATTCTGGAACTTCTATTTTGAAAACTGAATATGCAGGTGGGGTGCTTTTTTTGTTCTTATATGAAATCTGTACAATAAAACCAAAAAAAAATAAAAACAGTTAAACACATCCTACGGATGTTAGTCCGTTGTGGCAATTTTTTCTTTCTCTCGTAGAGGGTCATGAACACTCAATAGGAAAATTCGGAATTAACAGTTCTGGGGGGGGGGGGGGGGGTTTAAACACTCACAACTCACACGACCTCAGTGACAGTCCTAAAGTCTCAAACTTCAAAGTGTCAAACTCAAGAGTAAGCTGACTCAGCTTCAACAATTCACAAGTCACAACTCGCAACTCACAATTCAAAAGTCATATTACTCCCTATGTAGATATTTTGGAGAGTCTCAGTCTCTCAGACTCTCAGTCTCAGGCACTTCACAATTCACTGTCTCACAAGAAGTCTGAAGTCTCGGCTGTCTCCAGTCTCACACATAGTAATGAGCGTTAATGACACAAGCAAGAGTCTCAAGAGGTCAAGTCACAGCAAGTCACACACAACAAGAGAGAATTTCCACAGCTCACAAACTCGCAACGACGCAGGTTCGCAACTCAACACACGACAGTGACGATTGGTGACACAAGCAGAGAGTACATCTAACATCAGTGTAGTCACAACTTTATACTAGTATTTACAAACTCCCAACTCACCAGTCACCAGCCATCAGTCACCAGTCATTACTCACTACTTACTACTCACTACTCACTACTCACTACTCACTACTCAATACCCACTACTACTCTAGAGATTGAGAGGCCTGCAACTCTGCACATGTTTGCAACTCACAACTCAGTTCTCGCTAGAGTCAATAACACCCGACAACTCCCAAGCCACAACTTTTGGACTCCTAATTCCTGGAACCAGTGAACTTTTTTAAATACATTATGGCCCATTGCCCCATATGACTGGAGTCTGGGGTGGAGGACTGGAGGCCCGGAGGCCGGAGGGTCTGCACTAAATTTACGATTTGTATCGTACGACGTAAGGTGTACAGACAGCTCACGGGTCACGGACTCACGGGACTCACGGCAGTGACGGGCTGACGGCACACTCTGGCACAGTCGCTTAACCCTAAAAAAATAGAGGAACTTCTGAAATCTAAATGCAAGAATACAAGAAGAGATCATTAAAATTCCGATATCGACACTCAGTAGTCAGTACTCGGCAGTCGACACTCGACTCGAGTATCATGTACAAAAAAACATAGCCTTCTGAAAAAATAAATAACAATAAAAAACATTAAATAAAAATATATTTTGTCCAAAACATTTTACTCAATTTGCCTGTCAAGCCTATCAAAGATTCTCGATTCAAAATTGTTAAAAAAACTTACTACACAAGAGAAAGTGTAAGTGGTTTCCCTCTATGTATGCTGTTTTCAGTTTTATAACTGGAAACATGTATAGTCCCGTACCAATTTGTACCACTGTAGTTAATATGTATTTCACATAATTTACAATGGTAATTGTCGTAGTTTTGTTGTGATAGCCTTCCCACAGCTAGTTGCGAGAATGCAGTAACTAGGCCTTCCTCAGAGCCAGGTTGTGTACGCAACTCAGCATCAGCAGAGGAATATAACGATACAATTGAGAATGAGAATCCGGATAAGCAAACTGAAGATACGGATAAGAAATCAGTAGAGTCAAAGTGAAGGATCACGATGAGGCACAGAGGGATGCAGAGTGGAAGAGAAACTTACAAACGTAAAAAAACTCACGCTGACTATGAGCTTGTTAAAACTGTTTTAGTAAAATATTGACTTGCTTTTTTAATTTTTTTTTCTAAGCAGTAACAATATATATATATATATATATATATATATGTATGTATAATATGTATGTATGTATGTATGTATGAAAAAATATGTATGTAT
>LUCW03000591.1:0-16419 GCA_001586965.3 Sphaeroforma sirkka
ATGCACCTGGCTCAAAACACACTCATACTTCATAGATTCCTGACGTGAGGGGTGCTCCTGAGTCATTCCAGCTAGGACATCGTATTCCAACTTATTTCTGCGTATAACGTTCTCATCTCTCAATTGTTCACGCAAAGCTCTAATATCTGTTTTTGTTTCTTCGATCTCACTTTCGATATTAAGATTCAATTCCTTATAAGACTGAGTCTCTCTGTCGTTCATATTCAACGTCTTGGCTGCACGTAAAACGTCGCAATTGACAGCACCAAGAGCGCCTAATAAGTTCGTCTTGTGTAGTTCGCGCGAGGCCAAGATTTCGGGTGTGTCACTCGTATCATTATCTGTACACCCTTCAGATATCTGACGCCACTGCTTATACGCACCAAGTGCAGCAACTATTTGTCTCTCCTGCACAAGCGCTCGCTCGTGAATAATTTGTTGTGACGCCATGGTATCTTTAGTTCACAACAAACACTTCAGGTCGTTATAGATACACCTTTGAAGAACTGTAATGGATATTGGTCCGTGTGTTGGTGTTGTTTAACTTGGAAAAAAAAAGATTCTTCGTGTTCCCTGCTTTTAGGTCCCTTGTGTCACCACAGCACTCTATTTTAAAAATTATACAGTTCACACTTCACAGTTACAGTTTTATATATATAAATAATATATTACATGGTGCCGCATATTTATTAGCCTTCTCTTATGAAACAAAAAGGCGGGGGGGGAGACCCGGGAGGGGGTTTTACTAAAAACATGTTTATTTACATAATATAAACAAAAATAAATATATAGTAAACTCTAAAAAACCACTAAAAACCCTGACCCAACAAGATATGACATAATATATATATATAGAACTTGGCCTTTTCTAGGCCTACTCGAATTCAATTTCCTCCCCCCCTCTGCTCCCCGCCCCTCCCCCCACAAGCCCTGACATAAGTAAATAGCAGTGGACCACATTGATCAACGTGCGTCGAATTGAGTGTAAATATGACAATCGATATTTCTTATATTTTTTAATACAAGTGTACTCACCCCTGTCGTTCTGATCTAGAGTTGTAACCTTGAGTCTGAATTGTGAGTGAACAGGGATTATTACGATCTTTGTAAAAAATGTCAGGTGCTTTTTGGTGTTTGGTCTGTGAGCCAGGAAATAAGTATTCGCAAACCGTCGAGGAGGGTTTCAACATATGCTCGGCAGCACTAGGTGCTGAGGCTGAAGCAGGTAGTACTACTTTATACGCACGAGTAGAGGATGATGAAGTAGCGCTCTGTACCCTGAACAAAGATAAATGGCCACAGTATCCTTTGACCATCCCATTCGCCACTGGCACCGAGCTGTGCTTCTTTGTCAAGGGGAAGAATAGAATCTATTTGACTGGTTTCGCAGATGGTGACGAGGAGAATGATGACGAGGAGATCGACCCTAGTATGTATGATCCCCGTATGATACAGGCTATGAAAGAACAAGGTTTAATCCCGAATTCAGAAGATGAAGATGAAGGTGATAGCGGTTCTGATGGAGGCTCAGACGATTCTGAGCTGATGGCTGAATTACTTGGCGGCTCGTCTGAGTCGGATGATGCAACAAAAGTGGTAGAGATTCCGGCTGAGAAGAAGCTGCCAACCAAGCGCGTAGCTGAGGAGCAGACTGCTAAAGCGGTTGCCAAGAAGGTGAAGAAGGAGAAAGAAGCTCCTAAAGCCTTGAAAGAGGCAGCGAAGCCCAAAGAACAGCCATCCAAGAAGCCTAAGCCGACGAAATTGGCCAGCGGAACAATCGTAGAGGATGTGAAGGTTGGCACTGGTGCGATGGCTAAAAAAGGAAAGGTAGGTATTCATAAAACGGGTTGTTCTGGTTCGATTGATTTGGGACCCTTCTGATTGTTGTAAGATCTGCTATTGCTTGTATAAATGTTGATACCCTCGCCGATAGAGCATTCGGAGGTGGTTCGATATGCGTCATACATTAACTAATATCCAATATCGTCTATTTTTATTTATTTTTGCACAGAACGTTGGTATGCGTTACGTGGGTCGTCTTGCCAGCAACAACAAAGTATTCGATCAAAATACTGGCGGTAAACCATTCCGTTTTCGACTAGGTGCAGGAGAAGTTATTAAAGGTTGGGATCAGGGTCTCGAGGGTATGCAGGTCGGAGGTAAGAGGATTCTCAGAATCCCACCATCCTCCGGCTATGGAGCACGTGGAGCTCCCCCAACAATCCCTGGCAACAGCACTCTGCTTTTTGAGTGTGAGCTTGTTTACGTGAAGTAGATATTTTTTTTGTTGCTGGGTGTCAGCGGAGAGGGTAATAAAAGTTGTACATAGTCGAAAGGGCAACGGTTGTTTCGATTGTTTACTTCCTGGTGTTGAAATATTGTTACTATTATATATAGTCGAAAGGGTAAGGATGTGATTGGTTACTACCTGGCGTTGAAACATTGTCACTATTGTACATGGTCAATGGACAACGACCGATCCGATTGTTTACTGCCTGTTTATTGCCTGACGTTGGAATGTTGTCACTAGTACATAGTCAAACAACAACGAACGATCCGATTGTTTACTGTCCGTTTGCTACCTGGCGTTGAAATATTGCCACTATTGTATATAGTCAAAGGGTATTGATCGATGCGAATATTTACTACCTTGCGTTGACATGTTGTCACTATTGTTCATAATCAAAAGACAATGGTCGATCCAATTGTTTACTATCTGTCATTGAAATATTATACATAGTCAAAAGGTAACTGTCGACCCGATTGTTTACTATTCTATCTTGAGTCGAAACGTTGTCAGTATTGTACGTAATCAAAGGACAACGATCGATCAGGTTATTTGTATCTCGCGCAATTTCTCAGGTGTTTCTATGGACTCAACGCACCGTTTTGTAGTTTATTGTTTTGTGTATCTGGAAAAGAGTGGATTCATATTTCATTCATATTATATGTTGGCGTTGCATGCAGTATGAAACCTATTTACATCAGTTGTATCATACTGCGGTCTTAATTTTAAATATGCTTGGTATCCATCGACGGTAAAGATGCGAGTGATTCAAGCTGAAGATCTGTAGAAATTATTCATTACACTGTATGCTGGGCAGTACATATAGTGTATTTTGGAACGATTGCGATTCAGGGACTTGTTTTCGCAAAGCATGGTGAGCATCTAATGGTGCCTTCCTTGCAATTTAAGCCACCTTCAACTAACAGAATTTACAATAATATAAGGAAAGAAGTACACACGGTCACGATGACTTCAATACAGTTTTTATGTATTGACCTCCGAATATGCTCTTTATAATTTGCATACCCCTATATATTTTACCACTAAGTTCTGGAATCATATTCCTCCTTTACTGAGAGGTTGTTGACTATTTGAATTTCACCAGCACAGAGCAGCTTCACCTCAGGTGATAAGTGCAAATTTAGGCTTCCGCCATATCAGTTGGGATGAAACAGTCGCCTTCAGATTTAACGCTCACTGTGCCATGATCATTTCTATGGTATTTTTGATCGTCCTTCCGCACCGACACCTCCTCTTTGATAGCTTCTTCCATTTGGTATGATTGTGATTTTGACCCGCTCCAACTTCGAGAGCTAAAAGTGTTCTCCATCGTTAGGCTAGGCGTGGTCGCGTTTGATGAGATAAGGCTGCATTTTAAAGCGTGTCAATAAGCCGAGTTGCGCATAAGGCATAATTTGCTCAGAGTCTGACGTCTCAAAAAAAACAAATAATGTAAATCATGAATCACTATAGTACGGCACGCGAAAGTGGAAATCAAACTTACGCATAGCGGGTGTTTTCCTGTGGTTGCGCAGCTGGAATGGTGATGGGGGATGTCTGATTGCAAAATTCTTCTTCTGTACTATTGCGATGTTCAAAATTGGTGTTATCCCAATAATCTTCGTCCATTTCAGGTTCCTCGCATATACTGAAGCGATGTAGTCGACGATCGGAGACGCCATCAACACCCTCCATTTGTTCAACACTCACTGCATCGGAATGACTGTAATATCGTTTCGCCCCCGGACGTGGACCAAGAGGCCTGTCTTCTGGCAATCTGACGTACACACCCTTCTCCTCTAGTGCCGAAACAAGCTGCTGTCGATGCTGTCGTTGTAGCTCCAGATCTTTCAGCTGAAAGTTCCAAAAAATGAATAATTAATTCACAATAACCAAACTGAGTTATGCTCGATAATCCAGTAAGAAAGGATTATCATACAAGAATGCGCGATCACCGTTCGTTTTTTACATCTGAGCCCATTCGAATCATGTGATAGATAACAACACCACCAATAGATTGAACTCAGCTGAAAATATAATACGTATTGTGGGGGAAATAGTACTTACGTACCCCCATCAAGATGTGGTTACAAGGCGTTTCAGTACATGGACAGGTCATTGCTGGAATTTTGAGAATTGAACAAGCAGACAAGAAGACATAAAATAGCCTGTATGAGCATAGCTGCTGCGAGTCTGAAAATATACTAAATGACTTACTACTGAATAATGTACTGTTCTTAATTGAACTATGTGTTCTGCAGCCTGTTCGAGAATGGCAACTGTCGACAACTTCTGATCCACCTTCGAGGGTAACGCAGCTTGTAACGAGCTAAAACACGATTTTAGTTGTGCACGTCGATTCTTTTCGAGAAGATTATGTGTTTCCCTACTTTTCACTGTCCTCTTGTATCCTGCTATTGATGTGTAGAATATGAGTATATAATATTTGATACGAACCCCAAGTATCGACAGAAGATGATAATGGTGATGGACGTCGTACATCGGCATTGAACTTAACTTGATGCAAAATATGTATAAGGACGAAAAAAAGAGTATCTTTCTACCAATGTGAGGTGTGAAGTACCTACTCTGGATGCTAATAATGTCCTGAATCACTCGAAACAAATTTAGTACGCGACATACCTGTGAGTGATTTATACATCGTCGGACGGAGCCCATAATCATATTCAGAATCAATTGAAGAGATTGAATACCGACTTCTCTCGAAATGTGCACGATTGTCTCCAACTGTAAGAGTACATATAATTGACTCGCTCATTAGTATGGCATGTGGATGAGTTCTCATTGCAATTTGGGCATTGGAAAACTACGAACTATACAAGAGGATACGATCTACATGTTAAAAGTGACGGAGGCGTGGTAAATAGAATTAAATATAAAACAAGCAAATCCTTACTTTCGCCAGCTCCCCTTTCAATTATCTCTGCCGCCAAGAGCAAACCATCGATTGGAGACGTCATCGTTGAACCGGGTGGAGGTCTAGATTCGCAATGCACGTAATGAGTGTGCCAATTATATTTCTAAGTTAGTCAATAAAAAGCTAAGTAGCGCACGAAATAATGCATGTGTGGCTAACTGGTGAGCCTAAGAAAATGAAAGATGAGTGCGTTTACATATTGACTACTATAACCTCAAGCCCTTAAATAGAAAGGCAAACGGTCGTCATATTCAAAATGCCTATTTAGACGTTTACATTCACTTCAAAAACGGACAGAGTTCGTACAACAGTTGTAAATACGTTGGTGAAACACAATCGTATCTATACCCTGGTGAAAGGAACGATAACAACTCCAACAGGCACAAAACTACAGCAAAACCCTTTGGTACAAAATCACAACATATGCAACAAAAATATAACATAAAACACTCATTAGTTTCAAGCCAGGGACGAAATTTAATGTAGCCAATGTGTATACTGAGGACGCTTAAGTCTTATTGAAACCCCGATATATTTCGTCCTATAGAAAGTCGTAAAAATATGAAAAACTACACAGGTGTGGCTGATTGAGCCCAAAAAAAATGGGAGATGAGAGCGCGTACACACTTAACTTCTCCGACCTCAAGCCCCTGAACAAAATTTATCCAACCCCATATTCAGAGTACCCAATACACGCGTACAGTCACTTCAAAATCGGACAGAGCTCACCACAACATTTGAAAATTGGCTGGTGAAACACAGCCATAACCATAAAAATCAAAACCTAATGAAAGCACGATAGCAACTTCACAGGCACAGAATTACAGCCCAAAAAAACCTTATAAGAGTCGCATTAAAATCCACTGTAACCACTGTAGCCAATATGTATGATAAGGAACCATTAAGTCTGGCAATTCAAACCTCTATATACTCGTTCTTTAATACTCTCACAAGTCCTGGGCGCCAACCCAACCCCGATCGCAGAATCAAGGTTAGCAGGTTCAATGTTCGTAACACCCATAAAGCTACAGTGGCATTGAAGATTGATCGCGAACTAAACTAGTTGATACAGTATGCAGCAAAGAAAAATGTTTACACAATACCGATTAGTCGAAGTACCCGACTCCGAGCATGTGTATGCATGATACATACTGGACATACAATACAGATATGGCACGTTAAAACACGTATTCATACATACAGGTACGAATTTAGTTGTTGTGAAGTGAAACAATGAGGCACAAAACAAAGCCAACAATATATCCTCTGGTCGTGAATCTTGTTTTTGAGTTTCAAACATATGGGAACTTGTCGAATGAACACGATATCGCGTAACTAAGAAAGGGTTATGGTGCTTGAAAATATGATCCCCGCCCAAGTATCAACGAGCGAAGCAAAAGCTAACGAAAGACGCCAGACTGTACAGACGCACTATTATGTAATACCTGGTACGAGAAAAAGCTATACATGTACACAAGCGAAAGCACCATGACATATCTATTCTGATAGTCGATGACGAATTATAATATGGGGAGAAGTCGGCACTTCAACACCACAGAGTAGCAAATGACACACAGGAAAGCAACTAGAAATCAGCACGAACCCCAAGACGACTTACCTGGCGGTTGTTATAAGTTTAAGCCGTAAAGCAGCATCCGAACGTAGTTTTTAGACTTAAGCGTTCTCACTTTCGGGTGAGACCAAATTAGAAAGTGATGCTAACAAGTAAATAGCACGATGATTTGCTTACAAAAGGTGCGTGTATGCGTAATTTGACGCGTAGTTTGTTGTATTTTTTTATCTAGATTGTGAAAGCTTTTCACAACGTGTTATTTATGTCTACAGTAGCAAAATAAATAAACCATGACGTCACATGTTCAAGGTGAGGTTTTAGTCCCTGGATGGTTTTCGATAAGGTGACAAGGTTTTTCTCTATAAAAAAAAATAGTAAGTTTGGACCAACCGCGTCTATATGGATGCGGCAACATAGCCTTCTTAAAACTAGACATGAAAATGCTTCTCGAGTCTCGACCTCCGTTTCCCATGTTCATGTTATCTAGCTCGAACGTCGCAGTTTTGCCCATGTTCTAGCTCAAACGCACTTAATATGGTCGATTTCTCAATTGTAATTGTCTTTTTCTCAGTAGTGTAATATCAATCGTGACCGAGGTCCTAGTATAACAGGTAATGGACCTGAAAACTAAAAGAGGATTTTGAATTGGCATTACATACAACCTGCTGATCATCTTATCGACCACCTATCGACGATTTGTCTATCTAATATTTAGATTCAACACTCGGCATCATCTGTTTTGAGGATAGTATATCGAGATAGAAAATACCTGAAATTGTATATACCAGAGTTGTCACTTAAGTTGTAACTTTTATTGATTTCATGTGTTTATTTTTCAAGGTTTAAAAATAAATTTACACTCTGTAGTCTGTATTTATATAGAATAGTACATACATAAATATATTTACCCAAAAGCGCCTATCTATAAATTTGCTA
The DNA here is from genome assembly GCA_001586965.3 of Sphaeroforma sirkka. NCBI lineage: Eukaryota > Ichthyosporea > Ichthyophonida > Sphaeroforma > Sphaeroforma sirkka. The sequence goes on from LUCW03000591.1 coordinate 7,735, forward strand.
ACTTATAGTGAGTAGTATTTTACATAGATATAGCATTTTTTTTTTTTTTAAATATATATGTACTGGACGAGGTGTAGTCATTCACCTAGGCCTACTTTATTATAAAAAAACCGGAGAGGTTGCGAGTTCAAATCTTGTCGGTAAATTTCGTGATGGCAGCCAATCAAATAGTACTAAGCCAGCACTATTGCACAACGACTAACACAACCTTGGTTTAGTCATTCACCTAATTTACTACAGACCGAAAGTATATAAGATTGAGGACTATATAATTGATTTACACTTTAAAACGATAAACCTAATAGTTTGTATAACTGATTAATGATAAACACGGTTACTTAAACGTCATATTATTTGTAAATAGCATCAGCTTTGGGTCGACCAATTTCTATTGTCGGCCTACAGCACTAACTTATACCAGAAACGTAACATTTTCTCTTTTCTTCTTCTTAAAACTGGCCAACATATGTTAACATAAACTACAACTGCAGATAAATGTCCATATCAAGAGTTTTCTCAGCAACTATTGGTTTTAATAACAAACCTCGGTTCTTCTGCGACAGGAAGTTATGTGTGATATCGTTCAGATGTCACACGCAAAATTAACGCTCCCGATTGGGGTTAGCAGCTGAAGAGAGAAGCCTGTTTAGTTTCTCTACGACCTTTGTAAACTTCGATGGAAATTACTAGGTTTCAAACTATATTAAACTAAAATACAATTTAGTCAGTTAGGATTTAGCAGTGGTAGCTTGTGTAGGAATGATCGGGACTGCCTCTTGTTAAGAGCCTAAATATCCTCGATCACACAGGGCGTACCTCTAGCTGTTCTTTATTGAATAATTTTCACTAGAAGTACTAAGTGTTCATGACCACATGCCTAATTTGTAGATAGACATAATAGCGTAAGTCACGTTAATACATTAGCTGATATAAATAAAGCTCCATCTGAAGAAAAGTTAAAAAAAAAAAAAAAAGACTTATTGGATTTTGGAGATTGGCGGGAGGACCAAAATCTATAAGTAGTAGTTCGGAGATTATAAAATTTAGTTTATAATATCCTACATCTACTAATGTCTCAAATAGGTCAAGTAGATGAGTCATACCAAATACTCAAGCTATTGGAGCCATCAAAGTGAATTTAGAACACTTTGGAAATATTGGAAAAAGAGCTTGTATTAAATTATTTAAAATACAAATAAAAACCAATGTATTATCTCAATTGATCTTGATATTTTTAGACTGACCGGAGGCCGTATTTCTACAAACGTTGGTGTTTCGATTTATAATGTTAACGTAATCGCCGACTTTGAACTGAACAATGTTCTTAGTGTTATTCCATCGGTCATACGCTTAAAGTAGGACGTGTAGAAATACGGCCTCCGGTCAGTCTAAAATATCAAGATCAATTGAGATAATACATTGGTTTTTATTTGTATTTTAAATAATTAGTACAAGCTCTTTTTTCCAATATTTCCAAAGTGTTCTAAATTCACTTTGATGGCTCCAATAGCCTGAGTATTTGGTATGACTCATCTACTTGGACCTATTTGAGACATTAGTAGATGTAGGATATTATAAACTAAATTTTATAATCTCCGAACTACTACTTATTGATTTTGGTCCTCCCGCCAATCTCCAAAATCCAATAAGTCTTTTTTTTTTTTTTTTTAACTTTTCTTCAGATGGAACTTTATTTATATCAGCTAATGTATTAACGTGACTTACGTTATTATGTCTATTTACAAATTAGGCAAGTGGTCATGAACATTTAGTACTTCTAGTGAAAATTATTCAATAAAGAACAGCTAGAGGTACGCCCTGTGTGATCGAGGATATTTAGGCTCTTAACAAGAGGCAGTCCTGATCATTCTTACACAAGCTACCACTGCTAAATCCTAATTGACTAAATTGTATTTTAGTTTAATATAGTTTGAAACCTAGTAATTTTCATCGAAGTTTACATATTTTTCAATTATATAGTAGTTACAGTAGTGTACTGCTTCTAGACTGTCTGACATCAATTTACTATCCAGCAATTACTATGGCTAAGGGTACTTCTAAAGGCAAGGGAGCCGCTAGCTCTAAGCCTGCTAAGCCTGCCGAGGTTCCTGAGGTCCCTGTGGAAACACCTAGCCTGTCTGGAGTTGAGCCTGCCGAGGATACTGTTGGGGAAGCAAATTTCTGAGGTTGGTACAGAGGATTATTCTGAGGATGACTCTGTCGGATCCTAAAGCCTTGGAAGAAGAGGTATCTACTACCGCGGAAAGGCTCGCCAGCGTCCGTGTATCACCTAGGAGTGAAGCTCAGGACCCCAGCTTGCCCCCCCCTGACCACGTGCCGTCAAATATTGGGGATAAACGTCGAAAGGCTGGAAAATTCGTGGATACGAATGTCGGGGCATTATAACTCCACATCTAAAGGACACTCCAGCACAAATCCGGCGTGAAAAGGAAGTATTGGACCTGTCCGAAAATTTCGGTTTCGCCATCGATGGAGAAGCCATTCCATTCAGCTCAAATCTTGGGGCCGAAGCTGAGGACGCCATAACTCGACAACGAGTGGCTGGATCCTCTCAATCTCAACGCCAATTGAACCGCACTGAAGCGCTCTTGAAGGAGCTAGCGGCAGCAGCAGTTGTGGACCCCTCTATCGTGTCCCACTTGGCTGATATTCTTCCTATACCGAAGAATAAAAAAATTTCGGGCCGGGTTTCGAACCCGAGACCTACTGGTTTACCAGCCAGTATGTTTACCACTAAGCCAATTACCACTGGCGAGAGAGATAATATTTCAAAATTTAATCTCTATAGCTCTGATGCTACCATCGACCATCCTCTTGACAAACCTAACCCTGTCAGAGGATATGATCGTATGGAACTCGATGAGGCTTACCATCCTCGTAATATCGACCCTCATTTGCCAACCAACCCTGGTAATCACGATTTTGGCAATCGCTACACCAGTACCTCGTTAGAGAGTTCCCGCTCTAATCCTGAGGATGAGGAAGTGAGAACCAGACATACTCGTCTCAGGCTATTACGCTCTGGTATGCAAGTCCTTGAGGACCGTCTATTGAATGACTCTGACCTTGACGATAGGAAAGCGGATAACATTCGCTATCTAATCGATAACAAGAGAAAGGAAATAGACACCATCTTGGCACTAGCAGCCCGTAGCACTGAGCATGAGCCTCGTGAACACTTAGAACCAAGCTTTATAAAGCAGCTAGGTAACGCGCAGGCTGAGGTCGATTTCTCTACTAATGAGAGTACAGTGGAGACACTGAAGGCCTTCGACCAACTTAAGGAGTCTGCCAGCCTTAGGGATAAGCAGATGATGAATGCCTTTATTCATTTCTGTGAGCCAGGTGAATGGCGAACTATCTTGAAGGCTCATGAGCCCAACTGGAAAGCCCTACCCTGGCACCAGTTGCGTGATAATATACTTAACACCTTTTTTGAAGATGCACGTGACCGTGAACTTCTAGAGTCTCGCAAGTTCTTTGCGAACGATACCACTATTCGAGGTGCTCTAGCTCATATGACACATATGAATACACGGATGGGTGGTCGTACCTATACTGGCGAATATTTATTAATTTGTCAGATGATGGAGACTCTGGGAGCTAACCTCTTTAAGAAAGTCAATGATGACATCATCGCCTATGGTGATTTGCGATCTATGCCTTGGTCTGTCTTTGAGAAGATAGTACACAAGCATACCAATTCCTCTACTAGAGTACTTAGTACCACGAGCTACACCCAGCCCACTAAGCGAAACGCAGTAGAGACTAATACTGCGCGTAGTACTAAGAAACCTCGCACTACTACTGAGGGGGTACTGGCTCTACTTCTACCGAACCGAAAGGTGATAAGAAGGTGAGAGCGCCTTGCAAGAAGTGTGGTTACAACCTCACAAAACGTAATGGCAAGTGGAATGGTAGACACGACCCTGTTAAGTGTGCACCAGGCAAGCCAGATTTTGGACACTATATGAAAGAGTGTGCTACTTGCAAGGGTACTAACGGTTGGCACAAAGAGGATTGCAAGGACTTACCAGACGTCCAAGTTAAGCACTGACAGTACCATATGTGCGCACTAGAGCAAGATTATGAGAAAATGTTCAATAAAATCTATACCAAAGGAGATGAACGTATCTTTCAAACAGTTTTCGTAAATGGAGAAAAAGTTATGGCACTATTTGATCCAGGGCTGAAGTCTCTGCTATCTCATGCCGAGTAGCCTACGCTACAGATATGGCTGTCCATAACGAAACAACTGATTTAATCTTGGGAAATGGCAAAGTTACTACTTGCGAACAAGCCATTGACTATGCACACATAATGCTGTCAGATAGAAGAGAAGTGAAGACTCACCTAATCGTTACTGACATGTCTCAGAAATACGATTTAATTATAGGTATGACTGATCTTCTCAGTTTAGGTATAACACTCACTGGTCTGCCTAATGGGCTAGACCCGAATAAAGATCAGTCAGATGATAATATGTTAAAGATACCTAAACCTCCGGAAGGTGAAGCAAAGGATATGATTCCGCACTTCACCGATATAATTATGGACTTAATTATACAAAACAGGAAGATTGCAATAACTGACTGGTGTATGTTTAAGTTCTCTAATGGGTACGTTAGACTTGACTTAACAAACGTCGACTTCTCTAAGTTAAAGTGTCCTTCACATAACTACGTGAGTTGGAGACACAAAGACGTTGTCAAAACCCAAATCGAAGATTGGTTAAAACAGGGTCTAATTGAAATCAATTATGATGCAACCCCAGTTAACTTAGCTCTCTTAGCGGTCGATCAATATAAATCTGATGGAACGTTTAGTAAAACAAGAGTAGTACTAGACCTGTCGCCAATCAACAAACTAATTCCGCAACATAGTTTTCCTTACCTAAGATAAGCGAGATACTACGCAAAATGGAGGGTGCGACTATCTTTCCAAGATAGACTTAAAAGCTGCATTCCATCAACTACAAATATATCAGCCTCATAGGAAATACTTTTCCTTTTACTTGGCAAGGTAAGAAGTACCAGTTTAAAGGTGCACCTGAAGGCTTACACATGTTACCTTCTTTCTTCCAACAAGTTATGATGGAACTATTTGCGGACCTGTCGTATAACGTATCAGTCTATTTAGATGATATAGTTATCTTTACAAAGACAGCACATGAACATGCTAAACTCGTTAAAGAAGTCTTAAAGCGACTTAATCATGCTAAACTTAAGATTAACGAAGACAAGTGTTCTTTTGCTAAAGATACTATACACTTACTTGGCTACAAAGTATCTGCAGCAGGGGTAGAAATTGATCCTGGCAAGAAACAGTTTCTGTTGGATTTATCAACACCAATTACTGGAAGAGATGTGAACTCTGTGTGTGGGTTTGTTAACTTCTTCTCGGATTCGGTACCGCATCTTTCTCATTACTTAAAGCCTTTCAGTCACCTACGGCTGCACAAAGGACCTTTGGGAAAGCTTTGGACTAAAGAATGTGATGATGCATTTAAACTAGTCAAAAGTAAAGTAATGGACGCACCCATCATGCAGTACCCTGTGGATGGTGTCCCATTCCAAGTAGCAACTGACGCTTCAGATCGAGCGGTAGGTGGAGTGCTTTACCAAACGATAAATGGTAAACCGCGCTACATACAATTCTTTAGCAAGAGTTATAATAAGAGTCAACGGAATTACCCTACCGTTAAACAAGAGCTCCTTGCTATAGATACTGCGCTAAGACAGTTTAAAGACTACCTTTATGGAAGTTACTTTACTGTCGCCTGTGATCAAAAGTCTTTAACATACTTAAAAGATATGAACCCTGATTCACAGTTGGTGAGCCGCTGGCATGACATTATTGCCAAGTTCGCTTTTAATATAACACACATTCCTGGAATACATAACCATCTTCCTGACATGCTCTCTCGACTTGTGCCCGACTACCAGAAAACAGTCAAAGAGTTATTAGCAACCGATTGGATGCTAAATAAGAAATGGTTTAACCTCGCTCAATCACGATGGGGTCCATTTACTGTTGATATGTTTGCCGCAGAACATAACAAACAGGTTTCTGAATATAGGTCGTTGACTCATCCTAAAGGTGATGCATTTCAGCTTGACTTATCAAAGCATAATGCGTGGGCTAACCCACCTTGTCAACTTATCGCACAGTTGTTAAATTATGTTAATATTACTAAATCTACCATTACGCTGTGTTGTCCCTTACGTAACCCGACCCATGGATACGTGATTTAATTAATATGATTCAAGACGAACCTATTTATGTCGACCGTGAAACCGACACGTTCTTGTATCAGGGATCCTATTCTATTAAGAAGACGCCTTGGAAACACACCATTGTTTGTCGCATCGGTCCTGCAGGTACCACTAAGTGGAAACCCTCAACCGAATTCTTAGCTAAACTAGAGGAGTCCAAAGAGTTTGAACAAAAGCTCAAGACTCGTACAACACATGCACCCAACAAGATTGTAGTCGAGGTAATGCCGATTGAAACGGCATTAGATCGTAAAAAACATGGAACTAGCTAAGGCCATGGATCAAAGACTCAAAACTCTAAGAGAACCTGAAGCTCGCACTCAACTACTTAAAGCGCTGCTTAAAGAACAGCCAGGAGTGGCGAAACAACTGAAGAAGATACTTCAACAATCCAATGTTGTCAATTATGTATCTCAGGACTCTACCCCTCCTGATACTGAGGTTGCCCTTTCCAACAGGACTATGGTTCATCCAGCCAGCGTTACGCAGAATCTGACTGACTTAGAGGAGCTCGAAAGTAGAGTTAAAATTATACATAATTTAACGCATCGAGCATATGAGCATACTTATAAAATGGCTATTCGTGCAGGGCTTGATCACCCGGCGCTGAAAGAAACCATACGTGAAGTATACCGACGCTGTACTGATTGTGAAAAGAACCAGATCAAGCGATACGGTTGGGCACCCCTAAAAGTGTGACAGAAGACCAACCGATGCGCCGAGTCATAGTCGATTTGGTTAAACTCCCGCGATCCAAGCATACTGGCGATGTATATATCTGTCATTTCTTATGTGTGGCTTCGGGCTATAACTTGCTTTTATGCAATACCGAACAAACGTCCACAAACAGTGGCAGAATTATGCTATCACGTCTTTAATGACTTCGGTTTCCCCGAGTACTATGTTCTGATAACGGTAGTGAGTTTTGTACCGACGTAATGGAGGCACTTATACTCGTATCAGGCATGACCCATAGGCGTGGTGTTCCTTACAAACCTCAAACGCAGGGTGCAAATGAGACACGTCATAGAGAACTTAAGAAACTCTTGCGTACCGCACTAGACGACGTTGAGGATATGTGGCCTTATCATTTGAAATGGGTTCAGACTCAAATGAATAACTGCATGAATCCTCAAACTGAACACTCCCGTTTCACTATTTCTTTGGCCGCTATAGTGAATTACAAGCAACGTTTGATAAAACTGCGCCCGAGAAAACACGCTACCCCGTGGCTTCAAAAAAGATCGAGCATATGCAGAACGTTGTTTACCCCTGTTTACTGAGCACAAGAATCGCGTCCTACTTAAAGCGTATGACCGATGGAATAACACTAAGAACATTGTTCAGTTCAAAGTCGGCGATTACGTTAACATTATAAATCGAAACGCCAACGTTACCGAACTCTCTTCTAAGACGATAGACCTTTTGTTATTTCCTACCATGATGAGAAGAGTGATACTTACGAAGTGAATAACATTGATGGTACTAGCGCAACCAATCTAGGCACTCACCGTATCCCTACCTCCGAACTCTCATTCGCTCGCTCATTTGATTCTGATGTACCAGTTATGGAGTCACAAGTCAAAGATATAATTGACAAAACATCCGAAGACGGTTACACTTACTACAAGACCCGTTTCATGGATGGGACAGTAGCTTGGCTAACCTCCGATGCATTTCGTGAATCTCGCGACTTTCTTCGTATCTTTAATAAGAAATGGAATAAGCGTTTACATAAGAACACACGAGATAAACGAAAAGGGTTTCCTCAGGTGACTACAAACCCTGACGGATCTGAAATTCCCTATTTGCCACCTACTTCCTACGTGACTAAACTTTCTGATCTGCTTACCAACAGTGCAGAAAATTGTTCAAACTTACTTACTAATGAAGAACAGCCTTTGGCTAATACCTTACCAAATAATAAACGTAAGGCGCCTACATCGGAAATGGTTACTGGACCAAATACTAAACGACATAGAGTACAACATGAGTCTTGAACTCGTACATATAGGCACATACTTACTGATAAGTCATGACCGAAACCGTTTTTACTTTGGTTTTCGCTTTACCAACTAGATCGTATCTAACGTACGTTCGTAGTTCTAAAAGCTACTGGGGCTATGTAGAAATACGGCCTCCGGTCAGTCTAAAAATATCAAGATCAATTGAGAGATAATACATTGGTTTTATTTGTATTTTTAAATAATTAGTACAAGCTCTTTTTCCAATATTTCCAAAGTGTTCTAAATTCACCCTTGATGGCTCCAATAGCCTGAGTATTTGGTATGACTCATCTACTTGGACCTATTTTGAGACAGAACTACTACTTATAGATTTGGTCCTCCGCCAATCTCCAAAATCCAATAAGTCTTTTTTCTTTTTTAAC
>LUCW03000592.1:0-10000 GCA_001586965.3 Sphaeroforma sirkka
AGTGATTGTGTGTAGGTGTATTTGTGTATGTATGTATGTGTATTGTGTGTGCTTGTGTGCGTGCGTACATGTGTTTTGTGCGCCCCATTTTGAACATACTCTTGGGTCGAAGGCAATTGGTTCTACCCCTCTGCAATCGAAGGCCGCTATAGTCTGGTATTCGCCTGACTTGGTGTACGCACGCACTGATTTGTCGACAAGTGAGATTGAATTGGTACGGCTACATAAGTCGCATTCACCACCAATTCGCCTCTCGCCGCCTCGGGCGCCGGGTATCTCGGTAAAATCGTCGGCTTCGAGGTAAAGCCATTTACTGTTTTCCTCACCACACCCGCAGCGAACCTTTAAATACCAACGGAAGTCATCGGGATCGGTGGTAAGATCGGTCACATTCTCAAGGTCGGCCTTGATCTGTAGATCGAGAATAGTCATGGTTAATTCAGCTATATGTATCTGCTTGTGCGCTATTTTAATTAGTATATATAAGGGGGTTGTGATGCTCTTTAGATACTATAAACAAATAACAATATAAATACAAAATAAAATCGCAACGATATTCTGCTCTAAAAAAGCAGCTCATATTCATATAGCGCCAAAATGGCGCCTTTTTCATTTTTTCCAATAAATACATACAACATTGTATGTAATACCTACTACAAAAATCAAAAGTCAAAATGGGCTGACAGGCCGACACAGGTGATACTCTTTACAAATATTCAGAAAAATCAACATTTCTTCATTTATAATTGGGCTAAAAATTAATATACGTATAAATCATGAATGAATTCAGAAATAAATCAACAAATAATTGATTAAAAGTCTCGCTATTCGCCTCTGTCATCACGGCTATTGACCAAAAGATTTGAGAAGTGAGATTCTAAAATCAGACTCCGAGATATGACACATCACACTCTTGAATCTCGAGAGACGGAGAGAGAGAGCCTGAGAGGGCTCAGGACTGAGGACTGAGGACCCAGTACACTTTCTTCTATTTACACTAAAAACACGGCCCTCTGGAATCTGGATTTGGGTCTCTGCTAAATTTTCGATTTGTTGTAGAGAGAAACCTTGATTTCCGCTCGAGACTCCTCTATCCAGAGGCCGTGCTAAGGCACTTTGAAAAAAAAAACTATTTACTCGATATATTAAAAATACAGTTTTACACTCTATTTACATACTATTTATCTAATACAGACTACAGTCTACTAAATAAATACAGACTGATACTATTTATCTAATACAGACTACAGTCTACTAAATAAATACAGACTGATACTATTTATCTAATACAGACTACAGTCTACTAAATAAATACAGACAATATACAGTCTACAGTCTACACTCTACACTCTACAGTCCTTTTTTTTTTTCAATTTTTTTTTTAAATTTTTTTTTAAAATATATACTACACTCGTTTCATTTATTTACAGTACATAAATATTTACACCAAGTGACCAGATAGTCTACAACTCTACACTCTCTATATTGTTTTTTCTTTCTTTTTTAAACAAAATATAGTCTAAATACAGATACATACACTTATACTACATATTTTAAAATCATATTTTCTGGTATACTACACATCTATGACTATGAGTATGACTCTTTTGAGTATATTTTTACAGTCTACTACTCTCCACCAGTGACCACCAGTCTCTCCTCCACTCTCTCGGAGAGAGAGTAGAGACAAGAGAGCGAGAATTTCCTCGAAGCAGCAGCTCGTCAAAACTTCTTCATCGTCTGTTATCCATTTAATTATGAGCTTTGGAATTACTTTGAGGTATATTACTGGTATTTTATATTTATCACCATCTAAATCCGTTTTATTGATAAGTATAAACTAATCAATACAGTTTATAAATATACTTTGTTATAAAAGTTACTGCTTGTCTAGAAAATTAGAATACATACCCGAAAAACATTTATTTGGGTGCAAAGGTTGAAAATACCTGATTTTTGGAGAAACCAGATGCAACCCTTTTTTAGATACAGCCTGGGGATCTGCGGTTCTGCTCTGGAGCCTTTTGGTGCAAAACTAAATTGTGGGTGTAATAAAAACACACACTCAGGCGGACTCAGGCCTCGGGGCTCGGGCTCGGGTCAGTCGGGCCTCGGCCCGTCGGAAAACACTCAGATATCAATTTTCTAAGAGCCATTCTCCACTTTTTTTATCCAAAAATACTTGCATGTTGGCGATGTGCGAACCAGGGACGCATAGCACTCCAACATAAACGCTTAGTTACGCGACCTGCCTGCAAAAGGATTATGTGTACACTGCACATGAATATATCGGCATATCCGCGAACAATTAACGAAAGGACCAGACACCTCGGATCTAGGTAGCCCTGCACGCGCAAGACACCGCTGAAAAGTACTTATATCTGTCTGCAGCGAGACTTCCATATGCGTTGATTCTCACCAGTCCACAGTCTCGTATACTTTTTTATTTGGAAGAGACACCGTATAGAATAGTAGGGTGTCGTGTGGACAATGCTGTCTCTAGGCAGCACAATTAGTGGCACGTATAGAAGCACAACTAAACATATCTTTGGCGCCTGGACAAGTAACAGTGCTACCACACCCACAGCCTCGTCGCCCCCGTCAACACCAACCAAGGAAGCTTCAGAAGACCTGGAAACGGCATATGTCCGAGAATGTATGTGTTCATAGCCCTTATTAAGACGGTAACGTTTACTTTGATTCTTGTACCCTCGCGAATCAACTGGTGAGCATGACACAAAGCCGTGCAAGCCAAATTACAGAGATGACATAAGGCACGTGGTGAAAGGTCGTATTTGTATACATTGGAGTTGACCACATTCAAATGTTGTTTGTAGAGTAGTGCACACACATATATATATATATATATATATATATATATATATATATATATATATATATATATATATATATATATATATATCCTATATATTCCATCTACAACACGCATGTCGAGTGTAAAAAAGTCATTGCTAGTTTTAGCCTGTGATGTAGTGGTGCATATATATATATATATATATATATATATATATATTATATATATATATATATATATATATAATCATACATGTATAAGATATATATATATATATATATATATATATTATATATATATATATATTATATATATATATATATATATGTATATATATGATATATATATTATATATATATATATATATATATATATATATATATGTATATATATCATATATATATATATATAAATTCATATATATATGTATATAAACCATATATATATATATAAATATATATATATATATGCATAAACGTATATATATATATATGTGTGTGTGTGTGTGTGTGTGTGTGTATATATATATATATATATATATATATTACTGAGCAGCCCGAGTGTAATTTGACATCGTTTAGTTGTGACTAAAATACGTGATAGGTGCAACTTGAGTATTGCTCGTCCATCTGATACTTAATGATTCTGAGCCGTATGCATCACTCAATAGAAGTTACCAAATTTCTTGTTCCATTATTTATCGTATTTCAAACTGTTTCTATCATGCTGTTGTTGAATCGTCACCAGTGTTATGTTAATCGCATGTTTTCTTCATAGTCTTGTCTCGCGCAGTTCGCCGTGCTTCGCTGCAATCCGGTGTTGTGTGGATTTATGTAGTTCAATTTGTCAGCAAATACCTCTATTAGTCAATGAATCCAATTCTTGTGTTTTTTTTTTGTCTCTCGCAGTCGGACACCTTGCCTCTTTCATTGTCCATGGTAGAAGAAGACGAAGGAGATCACATCAGCACGGCCAAGGGCATCGAAACATATCTCCTACACCACCTTAAACAGCAGCAGGAAAACATCAAACAACTACAATTTTTGCACCACCAAGTACAAGACTTTCAACAAGAGAACGGCTCGGACATACAAGAATTGACAACTGTATCACTCGATCTACGATCTGTTTACTCGCAACTGGAAGTTTGTGAGTCAGTGTTATACACTAGAATAAGCGAATACGTGTGCCACGGGTGTCGATCAGTGATTGAAGGAACCAACGTAGTGCCCATAAGGGGGGATGACGTATCTATCAAACACAGGAAAATATTGCTAGCCTCAGTTCCTCGTAACCGATTTACGGGCTCACTTATAAATACCACCCACCTGGCACAGCAGCAGTTTAGTAACAGCCCGCCAAACGAACACGCACGGAAGAGCGTGCAGATGATCGACAACTGCGAGGGGTACCCGCATACGTCTACTACGAGCTCGAACGCAAACACACGCGACGTCAGTGGCACGACGCAGTACGAAATCAACAGCGCCAACGGCTACAGCCGCAATACCATACAAAACAACCTTCCCTTCAACGAACAGCCCAGGACACGCCGGAATATTGTCAGACCTTTATTGATGAGTAATTCCACCGACTATCCTCACGCCAAGCGCCTGTCACTAAGCGAGGAGCCCGTGACACCCGACAGTCTGTATGACTACGACATCGACGAGTTAGACGACGATGAAGACGACGGAGACTTTGTTGTGGACGACTCTAGGAATGTCAGCAGACGCCCTTGTAGCAGTAATGTGAGTATCGGTGCGAATGGGTTTGCACCGCCACCTCCATCGCAGGTGCAGATGACTCGACACATGACCATGAAAGCGAACCAAAAAAAGCGGAAGAGCAAAATGGCGCACATGAACGACAACGGTGGTATGGGGGGACCGGGGCTGGGTACGTTTGGAAATGGTAGTGGGAATGATAATGTGAATGTGGGTGCCTCTGGGGATGTGATGCGCATGAATACGCAGTCGGCACAGCTTGCCCAAGCTCAGGCCCAGGCGCAAACGAAAGCGCACCTACAGTCACAGCAACAAGCACAGCAGCAACAGTTACAACAGCATCAGCAGCAGCAACTGCACGCCCAACAACAGCACCAGCTACAACAACATCAGCAACTGCAGCAACTGCAACACCAGTACCCCCCCAACGCACAGCCACGCCAACAACAACAGCAGCTTACACAACAACAACACCATCAGCAACTGCAACAACACCTACAGCAGCGTCGGCACCAGCAGCCGCATGTGCCACTCGTTCGCGGTGGGCACGGCCAGGGAGGCATGGCGCCTGATCAGGGCTATGCCGGGGGTTCTGCGAATATACAACTGAACACGCACAACCATAACAATATACCTAAGCGGGTACACGGCCACAATATAGCGGCTTCAGGAGGTATGGCCGGCGGTGTGCGTGTTGAAGGTTATGATCCGTATGGCAAGCTGATGTATGGAAGTGGATGCCATGAACCAGGGTGTACGGGACATGGCAATGGTAACCACTGCGATCCCAGAGGGAACCGAACAGAGGTGTGTTTGTACTTATGTGCATGAATTTTATCGACTTTATGAAGTACTAAGTTATGCACCTTGTTGTATGACAGGTCTCGATTTAGATGTGCATGCAACCTCTTTGCAGATTATGAGTACAGAGTAGCTTCATTAGGAACATTACGTATATTCACAACTGACACACTTACTCATCACGCATACACGTGCATATATATATATATATATATATATATATATAGCGATACATTGACGCAACAGTTATCATGTGCGTGTGTCGTGTGTTTACGAGATTTATCCATCCATATACATGCAAAAAACGATACTTCAATATACTTAAACGATTGCTTTAGCCTATATTTACGTCAATTTATTAGATATAGTCTGTGCAGCTGGAAAACAGATTTTTCAAACGTCTGTATGGACATTCGCATGTGTGGCTATACGTGTACTTCTATATATTTATATATCTATATATATATATATATATATATATATATATATATATATATATATATATATATATATATATATATATATGTATATATGTATGTATATGTATGAATGTGGTTGTGTGGCTGTATGTATGCATAATACAAGTGTACATGTTTTCATTTATATATTCATAGATGCACTTTCAATGCGTCCTTTTGTTTATATATATATATAATAGTCTTCATGTCGTATCTGGATTTTATGCATGGTAACTGCTGCGTATTTTTTTTTACGTGGAATTTCGCGGGTGGTGATGGTTTTGAATCAACTGACACATGTGCTATCGTTATTATACACATACAGTTGATTCTTGATCCTATGTACGGCCTCGTATGTGGATTTTGTAGGCTTCTCTATGTAGCTCATACCTATGTACAATGCGTCACCCCTCGTGTGCGCTCTCTGCGGGTCAAAAATTAATTTGAATTACGTTTGTTTACGGTTCTGTTAGTGAATCGGTTGTATTTATGAGCACGTAGTATTTTATATATCTCATCAATATGGACACGAACTCCTTCATAGAATACATATATATATGTGTGCGTGTGTGCGTGTATATATATATATATATGTATGTATCATATGCATATATATATATATATATATATATACATATATACATATATATGTATATTTATATATATTCATTCATTCATTCATTCATTCATTCATCCATTCATTCATCCATACATACATACTTACATGCATATATATATATATATATATATATATATATCCTACGAATATCTTCTTCGCACGAGTATCGATTTTTCGGTATGGTTATCACTAACAATGGGCTCTGAAGCGAATGTGGATACTGTATTCAGTTATTAGAGATCCCAGACAAGGAATTTTAACTATCAAGTCACATTCCCACCTCCGTGTCAGGTTTACCCGCTGACCGATCAAGAACGAGCCGATGAGTTGCGCTTGCAAGACACGCGTGCGGCCTTGTTCACTGAACAACAGCAGCAACAGCAACAGTATGGCGATCACGATTATGAACTGGAGGAGGATGAAGAAGAGGAAGAGGACGATGAAGACGATGACTTTAGCCCTGCGTGCATGTGTCCAAGCTGTATTCACAAACCAGTATGTTGTGGACCTGTTGAAGATTTTATAGTACACCTGTGTGATCGCGTGACGTGAACGGTTGTTTGTTTGAGGAAGGGCACACTTACTTGTACCGTTTCCTTTCTGACTTAAACATGTGACTGTGTGTATGCAGACTACCCGTACAAGTACCTCTCGGTAATAACGCGGTTAGTCTTAAGTTTTTACGAGGAATTTTTTATCGATTTAATATTTTGAAACCTCACTTTTGGTGTTGGTGCATATTCTGCTTGCTCGCTGTGAGTATGAGTTCGAGAGGAAGTTAATAATGGGAAAGCGACAATTGTGTTGATTTAGTTTTAATGGGTGTAGTATGCTTGCATGAGTACTTTCACAGAATATCTGTTGTGTTGTAGCTGTCTGTAGTTGTGTTGTTCATATTTGAACTTTAGGAACTGAACAGAACCTCTCACTGTACTATAACAGCAGCAATACGGAGGTGACGAGTACATGGATAACGAAAGTGACCCGGAGTATCTAGATGATGATTACTACGACGAGCATCCGCCACACCATTGCGCTAATCACACACACGGGCATCAGTGCAACGGTAAGCATATTTTAGAAAGATAACGGGCGTCATACGTGGCATGCGTACTATGCCTGTCTTCTGTGTATATTTTATTTGTATATCTGCATTCAAGAAGTTTAAATATCGTAATTTAATCGCTAACAGCACCATATATTAGTTTCATACTTGGATGCCTTGCAAGAACCTTATGGATCCCCACGAAATGGGATACTTGCTTCTAATGCAAATGAATATTCAAATCACTGTGTTGTAGGGGGTATAGGCAGTAATCTGCAACCCAAATTGAATCACGACTTCCCAACTGCACGAAACAAGTTACGGATGAAATTACAGCAACAATCACTGGAGCAAGCCAGGAAGAAGGAGAAAGAGGCTAAAAGGCAAAAGGTAAGTTTTATCATAGCATGGGATGCACGTCCACACCAAAGCGGTAGAGAATTTACGCTCATGAAGGGCACCTTTTTGTGCAAAATTCGAATTTGAATATAGTACAGGTAGATTGTAGGGTGATGATGACCTGCGATAATGACCTATGTTGGCGATCGATTGCGTGTTCATTGATAAAGTGCAAATTGTGCTACATCAGATACCCAGTGCATTGTATTAAAGCCTTTTTATGCCCATTGGAAAATGTTTTTATAAATACACGTCTGCGTTTGCCATGCCTCTTGCGTTGTCGAAATTCATACTAATTAAGTTTAGACGAGGCTGAACACTTGACATGTGGTATGTTTTAAGCGACCTTATACAAATTTGCTTTCTAATAATCAATCGCTCACACTTTTTTTCTAACGTTTCAGGACGCCGAGAATGCGTTTGTTGCTCCAGTCGATGATCTTCTGCAGTACATCGAAGGTCAAGCGTCCAAGCCTCAGGTGGATGGGCCCAAGAAGGGCAAGGCAGAGAAACGAGCGCGTAAGAAGCGTGAAGAGGACATGAAGAGGAAACAACAGGAGGCTATTGCGGCGGAGAAAGCACGACTGAATGCTAAGGCGGAGCAGGAGGCGAAGAAGAAGGAGGAGGAGTTGCAGAAACGTGTGCGATCCGAGCCACCACAAATGGTCCCCGTTGGTAGCGCCTCGGGGAAAAAGAAGAAGAATGCGAAAGCCAACGCAAACGCAAACCCAAATGCTGCGACTAAGGGAAATGCTAACGGTACTGGTGCTAAAGCAAATTCAAGTGCGCAGGCGGGAAGTGCTGGTGCAGTATCTGCGGCGAGTGGGAATGGAGTGGAAGGTAAAAGTGCTAATGGGGTTGGCAGCAGCGGTGGTGGTAAGAATTTATCGACTGCTAGCAACTCGCAGAATCAGGCCACGGCCAAGAACGCGAAAAATGGGGCAAATGCAAAGGGCAATGCTGCAGATGCGAGGGGTAAGAAAGGCGGTAAAGATAGCGGGAGTGGCAATGCCACAACCAGTACAACCCCGGTCGTTAATGCGAGCGCTAGTGACTTCTTAGCTGCGGCGGCTGCGGCTGCGGCGCTGAAGAGGAAAAAGAACAGCTCAGCCAACAATAGCAGGCAGCAGGATGCTGGCGCCGGTAGCGGTAGTGCTGGAGCTGGAGCTGAAGACGGTTTGAGGTCAAAGATGGACCAGTTATCCATCGATGCCATCTTCGCACCCGCCCCAAAAAACAAGTCTGGCAAGGTCAGTAGCAGTGCCGGCGATGGGCACGACGACGACTATGACCACGAGGTTGAGGAGTTCAAAAGAATATGTGCCGTGAGTATGCAACCGCCCACGACACGAAAAAAAATGAGCGTGGATCTTAATCTGATTGCTCTAGCTGCACGGAGTCGATCATAGGATTTTGGAGTATCTAGGAGTGAATTGAACAGATAGGCACAACCTTTTAAATTTTAAATTGAATAACCGGACGGTTTGGTGACCTCGAAACTAGCGAAATTTTTTTAATTATTTTTGTACACTCTTTAATATTGGGGTTTGAAGTATGTCTGTTGCCTCAGAAGTGAAGCAGCGGGAGAGGAAGCACAAACCGATGAACTAGGAGCATCAAGATTGTATATATTGATTTTATTTTTCTTGGCTCAGCCATCATTCAAATTGAAATAACATTCAGTGATATGTTTGTGTAGTAGCATGATGCCAAATGGCAGAAAGCCATAGACATTTGCAAAATTTGTTTTATTTAGCACAAAATCCCAAAGTCGAATTTGGAATAGATACTTGGGTAGGTGATGCAAAACAGCAACCCGAGAAGATATTACCCTTTTTATCAAGCTTTTGTGGATATCACTAAGGACTTGCTTCAATACTGATGGTTAGTATAAACTACTATAATGTTGCCACTGGCTGAGAGCAGTGACAAATACATTCAAATTAATATACAGCTCGTGAGGTCATAACCTGGCAACCAATCTCGTAGGCTCAAAATGACCCATGGTTTGAAATGATTCTGATTGTGCCCAGAGATCGAGATTTTTTATGGCTCAAAAAAGTCATGACACAGTGACACAGCATCGGTAAATGCCCCAAACCATTTTTACATGAATTATGACTGAGAAAATATCAC